>JADLZN010001681.1:0-244594 GCA_018155175.1 Sinocyclocheilus anophthalmus
CTAATGACCAAAGATTTCACCTACTTGGGCAGCATTGTCAGTAATGATGGAGGAGTGGACAATGACATAAAGAATCGTCTTAGCAAGGCCAGAAATGCATTTATGATGCTGAATAGTGTCTGGAGGTCCCAGCAGTATTACACAAAGACTAAACTGAAGTTGTACCACAGCTGTGTGCTTTCCACCGTGTTATATGGAAAGGCATTTCTGCTCTCTTAGCAAGGCATTTCTGGCCTTGCTAAGAGAGAGTGCTGGAGGATGACAGACAGTGACCTGAAAAAGCTCTCCGTTTGTTTTCCACACAAAGAACTTGAGAATCGGGCAAATTTTCTGGCCAAACACCATCTCTAATGAGCAATTGCTTGCTCGTTGTAAACAGATCAGCATTGGAACCATCATCATGAGGAGAAGATGGAGGTGGATTGGGAACTTGCTAAGATCCTAAAGATATTACCTACACAGCCCTTTTCTGGACACCAGAGGGCAAACTTAAGAGATGCAGACCAAAGAACACCTGGCGCCGGACTGTAGAACAAGAACTAAAGAACCTAAACCACACTTGGTGCACAATCACAGCTGCCCAAAACACGGATGGAAGACTTTTGTTGCTGCCCCACAGCCCTAGGCAAAATAAATATAAATATAAATTATACCAATAAATTTAGTTTCATTTATACACACACAAAAAAACTATAGTAATAGTAAACAAAAGTCAAATTAGTATGCAGCGTGTGTGTATCTATATTATATATATATATATATAATATATTATATATAATATAGTATATTAGTGCTGGTCAACTTATTATCATATAACAAAATAATTTTTGTGTGACATAAGTGTGCATGTACGGTTTATTTAATTAGTATACTATAAATACACCCGCACATGCGCATGGTAACTATTTAAGATATATGTTACGTTTATATAGTAATATACTTTACGTAATATATATATTTATATTATATATAGTACATGTAAGATACAGTAAAATTGTCAAAAGATATCTGATATTATATATACACGGTATATGTCTTGTAATATCACATGTACGACTCGAAATGGGAAGGTTTAAGAGTGAAAGTAGATTGTACGTTATATTTTTGTTAAGGGGTCGCGAGAGTAGAGATCGGGACGAACGAGAGGGAGAGGAGAGAGAAGGGATAGACGGCCAAGGGGTATACGTGTGGAATAGGCAGAGACGACATGGAACATGTTAGAAAATGAACACTGAGTTCGCAGCACATCAGTGTTTTCTGACTCCTTCTATCCCAGTGCCTAACAGATACAGGAATAGACAAGACCCCCGGCTATACGCCGGTAAGCCACAGACTTTCCATGGCCCCCCCAAAAACTGAGTCTTAAAACACATATACGTATACACAGCACACATACATATACAGTATTATGTAAACAAAAACTTGTATTTTGTATGCAATTAATCACGTTAGTCATTTGACATCCTAAATATATCTATATATTATTATAAAATGCAAAGTTTGAAGAGAATGAGGTGTACCAATACAAAGATACGGTAGTATCTATAATGCAAAAGTACAAATAGATAATCAGCTAAAGTCTTGATAGTTTTGAAAAATTGCCCTGTTATTTGGGGGGCTTTGTAAGAGTGTGCACCTCGCTTCCTCTGATCTATTATCAAATCGGTACTATGAAATATAGCTCAATTAATTTGAATGATATGGGAGGTTGGCACAGGCAGCATTACTCAGCACTGGCTTTCTCGCTCCTCAAGCTGATCATGAGTATTTCATTAGTCCGACTGTGTAACACAGAAATCTGGCATCTGCACAGCACTTTCTGTGTCCCAATCCGAACTCCGTGCGCTTATTTTAATGAGTCAGTAAATTCAACTGGTGGTCATGGAGCTGAACAGAGATCAAGGAGAACCCCATACTCATTTAAGCGTCCAACAGATTAAAGCCCTGAAAATGAAGGTTCTTTGTGATTTTCAGCTTTTTGGGGGTTAATTTGGAGATCTTGGACTTACTACACATCCATGCTACCTGTCGCTTCATTAAACAAATGCAATGTCTTAAGCTAAGCGCACTTGATATTCACAATGTATTCTGCATGTGATTTTGCAGCAATGTAAATTTAGCACCTTTTGAAGATTGCATTATTTTACCGATGCTTTTTACGTCATTCAAATTTGGTCTAAAGACTGTGTCATTAGGGCTTATTATATGGAGATATAGAGACAGAAAGAAGTACGTATCAGATAATGAAGATTGGCAGTTAAACCTCAGTACAAAACATCATAAGTTTGATTCCATTTATGAGAACCGGTCAACTGTTTTCCAAATCATTTTGAAAAATCTGTCAAGCGCAAACCTTTAAACATAGACTAGATTAATCTTTTTGGCTACAATGAACTTGAAATGATTAATTTGTGTTTGTGTGTACTAAGCCCATAAATTCATCCTGTATTACATAAGTCTATGCAAAAAAAATTATCACCATTTTATTATTCTTGAAAAATATTTGATAAAAGATAGTGATGTTTTCCTTCCAAAATGTATTACTGTATAAATAGATTATAATATTGAAAATGTAATTCAAATCATTTTTTTAAACATACATTTATAATAAGAAACTATCATATATTCAAACGGCTGGTAATTAGTTAATCTATAACTCCATATTATATATACATACATAATTTACATTTTCAAGCCTTCTGAATATAAATGTTTACTATTATATGTTTAGTGGTGATATTATTTAATTATTAAAATAATCTTTTATGAAATGAGTAAAGATATTTATAAAGAATGATGGTCCTATTTTAAAATTATTAATAATTTGGATGACTTATAAGAATTTATGATTTTTTTCTATAATTATGTTGTGTGAATAAACATGAAATAGATTTTATAGTTAAATTATTTAAAATTTAAGATGAACATGAATATTAATATGCGTTAAATAAACATGTACATTAAAGTCGATAAAGAGAATAGCGAAAAATCTAATAGTATGATTATTTATTAGATGTATTAGTTTATATTATTCATATAAAACATCAACATTACTGTACTTAACTATATTGTAGATGCTGAAAACCGTATCCAGTCCAGTGTTTTCCTCCACTCTCTAAGAGATTTGTTAAGACACAACACTGAAGCTCACCTGGGGTCACACAGGAAGTCAGAGCTCTCTCCATCTGCTCGCCACACCAGCCACTCTCTGAAGGACGGGTGGCAGAACTGGCGCTTCTATCCTGTGCGTTTGTGGAGGAGCACAGAGAGCGTCTCCCATCTCTGCTGGAGGATGGTCTCCACAGGCAGCTCTCCCGCGCTCTCTCCAAATGCGTTCAGTGCCTGAATCGCTGGCTCGTACCGCATGTGGGTGAAGTAACGACCACGCCAGGGGAAACGATTAAGCAACGGGGGGTCAACGGACTCCGCTCAAAACCAGGAGTTGGTCATGAACTTCATGTGTGCACTGCAGCCGGTACATCTCCGACCGAGGAGAGGGGGCACACCTGTAGCTGTCACTCTTGCTGCCCAGATGACCCTGTCTCAAAGAAGGTCAGGGTCAGTTGGAGGGATACAAGGTACGGAGCCCTTGCTGCGTGAGATGAGCTGAGCTATTTGCCGCACTATATATGGAGTTCTGGCTTTGCCCGCCTGAGGGAGAGATGTTCTTTAGAAAAGTTTGTTCTATGCTGCCAGTAGTTTTTGATTGGCTGTTGCTGGATGTAGCTTTTGGTCCCTCCCGATCTCTTGTGTCTTTCTGTGGGGAACATCATCCAGCGAATCTTGGATGACTGGCATGCAGACCTGGTGAGTCAATCCTGCCAAGATACAAGATTTAGAGAGGTGTCAAGGAAATTGCAGATCCAAAACCTTTCCGTAGATTTCTCTGAGGAGGGAGCAATGGTGATGATCTGGCTCTGATGACGAGTATTGGATTCAGTTCAGAGGGTTCCAGTTATCGCCACCATGGTAGCAAGTTTTATAAGTAGGATTATGAAAATTAAAATCTAAGTAATGTGTACACTCTATGGTTAGGTGTCCATTGTTTACGTGTAATTGATCCAGTTACAGTACTGATAATATTAATTACTACCTGTAGCTTAACTAGTACGGGTTAGTGTTAGTTGGCATTTAATTTCATAAGTGATAGTTTCTTATAATAAGTGGTACTGTAACGGTTTGGACAAGCACCATTAAATAACGTGTTACCCTAATTAATACTTAGTTAAACTAGTAAGGTAGGGGGCAATATTAAAACTATTGACCATATTACTTGTCAAAAGATAATGTATTTATGTGGAATATTTGGTTCTTCATTTTGTTTTATTATTTCACTGAAGCAGCTCTCATGAAAAAATAATATTTAAAACGGTACCCAATCATACTTCAACAATCAATATATGAATATTTTTATTTCAAAGAGAATTCTGCAATAAAAACATAAAAACAACACCACGACATAAGATGAAAAAAAAAAAAAAATTTATATTGACAGAAAATTCTACAACATGGCATTAAAATGTGCCATGCGTACTTGAACAGCTCATTTGCTTAACTCTGAACTTTGAACTTTGTAGTAATTTAAAAATATGTTAAACCACTGATCACACCAGTTACCACAAATTATATTATTATTTTAAGAATCAAAATTTAATATATTTTTATTATATTACTATGATTATAATATTATTATACATTTGTTTTCATTTCATCAGTTGGTTATACTACTTCTTTCCCAATAAACAATAATAATGTAGCAGTCCGACAGAAATGGTGTACCAGAAGGGACATAGTTGACTAATAAATAGGGGGATAAATAAATCATGAAGTGCAGAAAACGGTCATAAGCCTAAGAGATAAAAATAAAGCCTCTTTAATTAGTCATAATGTGGATACATTGTTATAAGAATCATGTCGTTTTATAAATGCCGGACAATAAAGTACTGAGGAAGTTGGGGGAATGAAACAAACAAAAATAAGTAATAAAATAAAATAATAGCTTGTTAGATTTCAATGATTATCAAATGTTTTTACATCATTATACGTAGTCTGAGGGCTTGCACTAACAAAATCGGCTCGAAAGTTGTCATGCCTCTCGTCAAGAAAGACGGTTCTTTTTCGTGATATAGTAGTAATGGATCGCAATAGCGCGCGTTCATAATCGAATAATGATTCATACTGTGATTATAGAGAAGATAGGATGCTTTAAGTTATCATTTCGATAGGTTCACAGAAAGCAAAATTGTGTTTCACACCTCCAAAACTCTTACACGTTCAGTGCTTATAAAACATATATATTTCATTAAACAGTATAATAGGAAATCCTAAAACAGAAAAGTGCTAGTAAATTATTTAAAGTAGCTTACCTGTGTTTTAAAAAAATTAACCACATAAATCACAACTGACTTATTTAGTAACCTGATTCTGTAGGAAGAAACTATTTAACAGCCGGTTTATGCTGCTTTATCTTTTTCCTCTTCAATCAATGATAAACAAGCCTAAAATGGATGTGTGCAAGTCCTTACATGATCAGCACCAAGCTGCTCCGTGCACACGCTCTGTTTAGTATTCCTGAGCTGTGGCAATGAACACCAAATCATTTTCTCTGCAATAGTTTCTCACAATCAACTATAACTGATTGTTTCTCTCCTCCCGGTACAGCGCCGAACCAGAGCGGATCACAATAGGTCGCAGGCTCTCAACTTTCCCCTGTAACGACAGTGTTCGTGGCCTGGATGGGAATTCCACCTTCTCAGCCTCCGGGAGCGAAGAAAGTGAAAGGCGTTGTTGGCCTCCTGGTCTGGACAGCTGAGGTGTTGTCTCTGGTAGTCAGCTTGTCTGTCAGATGGATCCCCAGAAACTTGGTGCTTCGGACCCTCTCCACCTCAGAGCTGTTTATGGTTAGAGGGAGATGGTGATGTTGGCCAGCCCTCCTGAAGTCTATGACCATCTCCTTTGTCTTGTTGGTGTACCTCTTTCCTGTATGCGACTCGAACATCATTATGTAATGAAGGAACCAAACATTGGGATCAGCTGCGACTTGAGGCAGGTTTCTGTTAACACTTGGCAGTAATCCATTCCAGCAGCGTGAACAATAAAGGACTCAGAACACACCCTTGTGGCGTACCTGTGCTCGCAGTTATTGTTTTAGATGTTAAACTGCCAACTCTGACTGTCTGTCGTTTCTCTGTCAGAAAGTTCATAATCCACCTACACACTCCTGAATCCAGACCCAGCAGCAACAACTTTTCCACCAGTTGTTGAGGCAAAATTCTATTAAATGCTGAGCTGAAGTCAATTAGTAAGATCCTGGCGTAGGTGTTCTTGTTCTCCAGGTGTGTCAGTGTGAGGTGGAGCAGGGTGGAGATAGCGAGGCGGTTCGCTCTTTAGCGAACTGAAGCTGGTCCAGATTTTTTGGAACAAAACCGGGCTAGAATAGGGACATTTCCAACATGATGCCCCATACCGCGGTCAAAACACTTCATGTCAAGGGGTCAGGCTACTTGGACATAGTGCCGTTCATGGGGTGAGGATAGCTTTGGGACGTTTGGGGATTGGGATATTAATGGAGCTTGTTAGACAGGTGGGTACCTGGCCTGGCTGAGAGTAGTTTAAATATATCTCAAAAACCATCCTTTTAATTGCTCTGCACACTCTTTTGAGCACCACAACCGGGATATTGGTCAGTCCCAGTCAGCCTTCCTGGTGTGATCTTAGTAAAGACCCTCTTGACACGGTCTACTGTCAGCTGCAGTGCCTGGTGAACAGAAGACTGTTCCTGCAACCTCAAACCGAGAAAAAAATTAATTGAGGTCATCAGGAAGAGAGGGGTCATTGTCCATTGCCTTTGCTGTAGGCTTATGGCCAGTGGCCACTTGAAATCCCTGCCATAAGCACCTTGTGTCCTTGGTGTGGGTGAACTGAGTGGACAACTTTATCCCAAAGGCCTTTTTTGCCTGGCGAATGCCTTTTTTCAGGTTGGTCCTTGCTCTTGCATACCCTACTGTGTCACCAGATCTGAATGCAGCGTTGCGGAGCCTCAGTAAGGAGCAAACTTCACCTGTTAGCCACGGCTTATTGGCAGAGTACACCTTGATAGATTTTTTAACAGTCACATCATCAATGCACTTGTTTATAAAACCCAGCACAGCTTCTGTGTATTCCTCAGTCTCTACGGTCACCATAGTGTTGCAAAAGGCAAATCCCTTAAAGACGCGCGCACTGTGTGCATTCAAAGCCCTTGTTAAAGATGGAAAAAAATTTGTGGGGGGCGCGATCCTGTGGCCACACTCCCTGATTGTCCTTTCTGTGGTGGCGCGTGGTTATGATGCAATATTGCGTACGTGTCCGATTAACTACGGCTCTGTGTATTAAATCCACTGTCCAATCAAATTTCAATAATGAACGCATGTTTTACGAGTGATAACACACAGTATGTTTGATAGACAATAACAGGAGTATGCAGGAATCATCGTGAACCAGAAAGTCACCTCACATGCGCGCTTTGATAGACACTGGTTTACTCCAACAGTCAAGGTCACTGACAACACACTTAAAGCTTTTTTCTATTAGCAACTCGTCACAGCACACACACACACAATGCCACCCCACAACAAAATTAGCAAGGCCACAAGGTAACTGTAAGAGACTGGTTAGAACACATTCAAACACACACACACAAGTAGAAAAGATCCCTACAATCATAAGGCTCAATCATCCCCTCCTAGGCGCATAACAGGGACCCGCACCGGGCAGTTGGGAGAGAGAGAGAAAGGAAGAAACAATCAATTTTACTCATCACACAGGAGCCTCATATCCAGCCACCACACGCTGATGAGAAACCACGCTCCTGAAACCTGAAGAAACGGCTGCGGTGCATCAGACAGTCAGCATCACACACAAATCAACAGATGAAATCACACCAGAAACCTGCCAAAATGCCTAGTTCAAATGATCAAGGCATGTTTCTCACACATTATATTTAATCATTCTTATTCATATGCACCAATATTCACCTACATATATTTTCACCCTATAAAACCTACTGTATCATGATGCTGAAAAATCTACTACATGCCTTCTGTCGATTGGGAGTTTTTACTTTTTTAACAGTATAATTGTACAACATTCCATCTTCAGCTCGTGCTTACACGTGTCTTTCCGCTGAGAAAATCTTTACTGAATGTAAGATGTAAATGTAAGAATAACTTTTATATTATTAGTAATATTTTAAGATGAACACTTACCAGACTGAAGTCGGCTAATTTCGATTTAAATAATGCATTGGATTCGGGACCCTAACAATCATTTAAATTACAAAAATCATGTTCAAATTTTAAGCATCAAATAGTGAATCATCAGTCATTTGTGAGGACGTTTTATTTGGTGTTTCATCGTTCATCATCATGTTATTGCATAGTGCATTAGAATGTGTGTTGATGCACTGAAATAGTCAATCTTTACTAAAAGAGCATATATGTATTTATTTGACACACGGAAATAATAGAAACATCTTTATTAAGATTATACGGAAAGAAGAGGAAGACAGAAAAAAGATGAAGAAAGAAAAAAAAAAAAGATATAAACATAAAAAGAAGGAAAAGAAAAAGGGAGGAGAAAATGAAGAAAAAAGGGGTAAAAAAAAGATGGAGAACCGAGGAACGAAGGTAAAAAAAAAAAAAGATAAAAAAAGAAAAGTAAAAAAAGGAGAGCAAAAAAAAAAAAAAAAAAAAAAAAAAAGAACAAAAAAAAAATAAAGAAAAGATAAAAAGAGATAAAAAAAAAAAAAAAAAAAAAAAAAGAAAAAAAAAAAAAAAAAAAAAATAAAGAGAAAAGAGAAAAGAAAAAAAAAAGAAGATATAAGAAAAACAAGGAAAAAATAAAAAAATAAAAAAAACAAAAAAAAATAAAAAAAGAAAAAAAAAACAAAAAAGAATAAAAAAATAAATTAAAAAAAAAGAAAAAAGGAGGAGGGGGGGGAAAACAGAGAAAAAAGGTAAAACAAACAATCGCCAACATTACTGGTTCCCGATTGTGTTTTTTATGGAATAAGAGCCCTTTCTTAAAAGATGCTTAAAGTGAGTTAAATGATGTGACATTCTCTAAGTTGATGTGGGTATATGATTCCACGGTGATAGTGGGAGGTGCCTGAATGAAAAAAGACAGCTTTGACGCTAAAGCAAGTTTTTCTATGTGCATTATGCACTCAGCTTTAAGCTACACCTCTACTTACTCTTATGAGTTTAATTAAGGGCTGCATGATATCGCAGGTGCTATAGTTTAACAGTGCATGGGCTAGTCAGAAAGCCGCTTGTGGTCTGTAAGGTCATCGTTAAAGTCTCCATCACGTCGTGCCTTCATGATTACGAACCGGCTTTCTGAGCAAGATGCGCTAATTAAAGTATACGCATGCGATTTATCTTTGCGCCCTAATTTAAATGGTAATAAAATCAAACCAGATTGAGGAGCTAAAGCCATGCCTAATCTATTTAACAAAATCAACCATGATTTTAAACTAATGTATGTTCCAGCTAAACAGGTTATACGTATTATAAGAGTGATGACAATGGTAAAACTATTTTTTTTAAATCCTAATTAAAAATTACGTGAGGGGTCTTGTTTATGTACAAATAAATAGTATTCCAATGGTTGTTTTATGAACATATACTTGTTTTATTGAACACCTTGTACCGACAATAAGTAGATATGGGATTAGTATTGGAGATCAGAGTTCGACTATCTGAGAGTTATGTAAATCGTCGTGCTGTACTGTTATAAGATTTGGCAGTGATTTACCGTTACAAGCTCAGAATTTTCGATCTTAACCTTCTGGCCATATAAATATCGATATATTGTTGCTCACCTTGTGCCCTGAATAAACTGAGGAGCTGGGTGTTCCTTTGGGCCTCTGAATAAAACTGAGGAGCTTTTTCCTCCATATTCTCACTAAATGAGCCATAAAATCCTGATGTGCCAAATATGACACTCAAAAAAAATGCAAATTTTTTATACATACATTTTGTCTAATGGTTCACTAAACTGTTCCTTTAAAAAAAAAAAAGAGTAGATTTGTTTAGACTATTATTTCATAAGTCAGGCTTTACAGTGTTAGTACATCAAATGCATAACTGAATCAGAGTTCTGAATCGATTCACTGAAATGAATCAAACATAGCAACTTTTAACTATTTTTGCTTCTGAAGTTTAAATGATAAACTCTATTACAACATCTCCGTCCAAACCTCAAAGGTAAAACTTGCCACAGCAAATCAGTTCAGGAAGCAAATAACCAGTTCAGCTAGAGAGTGTAGTTTAGGAAGGAAATATTGATCAAGCTCAACAGACAGACGAACGTCTCTCTCAAGTGTCTGTCACCGTCCTCTCAGAAACTCTTTCAGCCCCAGCTCGCCTTAGAGAAGCTCTGCTGAATGTGCACTGAATCATGGGTAAACCTTGAGAAACACTCCACCCGAGACTGAGAGGAGACAACATTTAAATCAAAACCTCATTGTCACATTAAGACGGGTGCACTGAATATGCAATATTTGAATATTCAAATGATTTTGCTGGCAGTGTAAGATAAAGCAGATTGTGAAAATAAGGATGAGTTTAATGCACATTTTTAGTCATTTAACTAGATTCATGATAAGAGTGTTCAGAGAGAAAGGCTCTGATTTTAACTTCACCAGCAAAACCTTTGGTGTTCAAACTGTCTTTTTCGGTGTACTGCAATGTGATTCAACGATTTAATTGCATTATCACTCAAATATTCAATATCAAGTCTTATGTATATATTTTACATAATTGTAAATATATTTTTCATATATTAAAACGTTTGAATGACATATACTACAACATTTTTAAAGTTTCTCCTGCTCACTAAGACTGCATTTATTTGACCAAAAATACAGTAAAAACGGAATATTATTAAAAAGGTGTCGAAGTTCAAATGTTTCTATTGGGAAATTGTAGCCTTTGATCAAGTTGAATTTTCACATAATTTCTTCCTCCGTCTTCAGTGTCACATGATCTTCTCAGAAATCATTCTAATATGCTGATGCTGCTACAACACCTATTTCTGATTTTTCTCATGTTGAAACATTATGCTGCTTCATTTTTGTAGAACTGTGATAATACATTTATTAATTTTTCAGGAGTTCTATTTGATGAATTAGAAGTTGAAAAGAATCAGCATTTATTGTAATAGAAATCTTTTGCGACCTTATAAATGTCTGTACTGTCCTTTTGTCAATTATGCATCCTTCTGATAAACGTATTAATTTCTTTCCAAACCAATAAAACGTACTGACCCCAAAAAAAAACTTTTGAAAGTGTGGTATGTAAATATTGTTTAATAGTACGTATATTGTAATTGCAATAATAATTAATAGTAATAAATTGAATCCGTCCTTGTGTCATTTAGGAAAATAACACATGCTTTGACATTTTAATGCACGCAGTTTTTAACGTATTTTACTTCTTAAACCTGTTAAATTACTAGTCGATAGTGGCATACTGAGTATAACAATTGTGCATTTAAATATTTCAGAGCAAATACATAAATCTAAAGATATACTACAAATATTGTCAAAAGGGTGAAAAATATTGTAAAGTCCTATTGCGTGCCAGACTAGCTCTCCTCATTTTATAGTGACAGCTAAGGCAGACGCATTAGGAGCTTTCATAATTACAAAACACACATTTTCGCTCATGCACGTGCACCCACTCACACACACACACACCCAATCTGCGTCTGACACATATCACCACTAGATGATCTGCTCTGCTAGTCGAGGCACTACCTTTCCAAACTGTCAAAGACGCAGGCACCCCCCCCCCCCCCCCCCCGCCAACACGACACTGTCTCCTCTCCTCTCTCGATTCACTCCCTTTTCCTTTTCCTTTTCACCTCCTCCTGTCTGGATTACTGTCTAGCTGTCGTACCGTCTCATTTGGAAGGTCAATGTTCCTTATTAGAACTACCAGATTCTCCTGCCCAAAGTGACCAGATGAGGTGGAGAGAGTCTGAGATGGTGAACGTAACACCCAACCTGATCTGAGCAGATGAGAAAAATATTCTGGGTTACACAACTATTAAAAAAGATTCAAACATTCACTGATGCTCCAAAGGAAACACGATGCATTAAGAGCCAGGGGGTGAAACTTTTGAACAGGATGAAGATGTCTAATTTTTTCTTATTTTGTCGAAATATGATTTCTTTTTCTATTTAGTACTGCCCTTCAGACGCTACAGGAGATACTTGCATGTTTCCCGGAAGACAAATTAAGTACAATTTACCTTGATCTTCAAATTCAAAAAGTTTTCACCCCCGGCTCTTAATGCATCGTGTTTCCTTCTGGAGCATCAGTGAATGTTTGAACCGTTTTTAATAGTTTTTTGAGTCTCTCAGTTGTCCTCAGTGTGAAAAGATAGATCTCAAAATCATACAATCACTGTTGGAAATGGTTCAATTATGGAGAAAATGTTGGAAAACCAAAGAATGTGCAGGAGCTGGAGGATTTTTTCTGAAGAACAGCAGGCAGTTAAACTGTTCAGAACAAACAAGGGACTCATGAACAACCATCACAAAACAAAAAAACAGTCGTGGATCATCCGGGTAACCACAGAACCAAGGGTTCCCAAACTTTTCAATTGGGTTATTTTAAGAATTTCAGCTATTTTTTTTGTCTTGTGGACAATATGTAAACAGCCTGTATGTAACAATATACACATTGAAAATAACTTCCTCAAGACAGTACATAATAAAAAATAACCTGCCTTTTGATGTCTCCTTAGTTTGTTAAATTATTACATTTTCACAGATTCTGTAAGGGGTTCCCAAACTTCCGCATGCCACTGCATTCTGCATGACCATATTCTGCATCCCTAATCCTACCCAATACCTAAAAATAAGCAGCAGATTAGGAGTTTATTGAGGCAAAAGTCATAGTTAATGGTTTGTTAATAGTGATAACTGGACCTTAAAATAAAATGTGACCCAAATTTTCATATCCTTTTATTTCTTTTGATTTTGGGTGAAATATGATGAGTGAAAAAAAAAACTTTTGAAATTCAGCTTCATGCCTCAGCAGCCAATGATTCACTGTGCAAAACACATTGTGGCCACACAAACCATATTTACCCTAACTGCCATCAAAACCGTATTATCATCTAATTTGTCCTATTTTCCATCTAGTGCAGTTTTGTTTATAGTTTTGATGATGAGGGTGTCACTCAATCTGTCCATCTGTCAAATTGGACTAGATTCTCTTTCCTAGTTAAGTCTGTTCATTTATTCATATGATTAGTTGCATTTTATTATTTGCATTGAACATTGATTTTTCCAGCTCAGAATAGATCTGCCACCCATTCCAGCAGCTTTAGATACAGTATATATTCACGTCTCACCAGAAGGCTTGTTCTCACAGTGACGATCAGTTTGAGCCAGTTTGGGAACTTGGAGATGATCTTGGTGATGAAGGAGGCGACGGTGTCCCCATAGTCTGGTTTGTGAAACTCCGCCTCGTTTAAACCCGTCAATCAGATGATGCAATCTTCCTCTGAAACTTCCTCTCTGAAACAACATAAAAGTACATACATCACATACATTTATCAAACAATAATTAATACATAATGCCATTGCAAAGTGGTTTATAAAGGTAAAGCATAAGCTTTTTGATTATATATATATCTAACTAAATTAATAATTATTATTATATATATATCCATTATAAATCATATAATATATATACATACAGGAGAGAGATAGAGATCTACTAATAATATATCTTATATAGCATATCATATCTATATCATATAATATACATAAATCCAATATATAATTATAGGGCTGGCTCGTTAATGCGTGAACACATGTGATTAATTTACATCCTTATTGCTTTAAATATTTAAGCATTAAATCAAATTACTGAGCACATTTTCGACCCCTTACCCAAGTTTTGCTTCTCTCCGGGAAAGTTTTCAGTCTGATGATCCAGTAAGCGAATGCATTCAATCAATCTGTCCAAAACAGCGCTAATATTAAGGAAACCAGGCTGATTACATCAGATATTGCAGAGAGAACAGAGACTCGCATTGCGTTTTAAGTGAATTATTCCAGTGTGTTTCGCTTTTAAACACGAGCTCTGTCATATTCTGTGATTGTCTCTGAAGAGCGCGAGCTCTCACACATTGCGCTGTGTGAAGTACAGACTGAACGGATTGTCAACACATCCCACCGCTGCATGGCCAGATGAGACGCGACTGCATAACCAGTCTCGCTAGTAAAGTTTTAATGGATGAAGACTGCAAACAAGGTAAAAACGATTGCCGTGGCATACAGGAGTCGTACAGTAAGCACACGCAAGTCCGTTATAATAATGCTTGTATGAGTGATCTTGACGCACTGATCGCACATTGTATTTATGCACAGCACAGACATTTCCGTACATTCACGCTGTTTCCACACACATTCACGATAATGTTTTGATTTGTAATGTTTATGTTGCTGTGTTTAGTTATTCTGAATGGATCCGTGTACTGTAGTAGATATATGCAGTCAGCAGGCGGTTGGTTTAGGTGTTTTTTGGCATCTCCATGTGGTCCTTTTCGGTATCGCAACTTGACTTCTCTAAAAATGTAAAAAAGCTCTTTGCTGTTACACTGTACACATACTATAAAATTCATACTGATACTGTGTTTTTTTCTGAATGGCTTCTTCACACACCGTTTCTTCCTGGAACCGTTTTCCCTTTTGTCACGGGCACTGACTTTTTTTGTGTGCATGTTCGCTTTATAAAACCTGGGTTATTTCTTCCACCTACATCACCCTGCCGCACTAATAAAGACGCATGCACTTTGCAGAGCTAGTGCAAGACAAGCATTTGTTGTTAAAAAGTGTAAAATAAATCGTTTTGCCAGTAATACCCTTATTCCTTCGGCTGGACAGGTAGCGCCCTTGAAGCTGCAGTGAAACCCATTTTGACTTTCAAGCATTGCCACCAGTGAAGCTACATAATTGACAATCCTGGGATGTTTTCCTCAAAAACCTTAATTTTTTTTTCGACTGAAGAAAGAAAGACGTATACATCTTGGATGACATGGGGGTGAGTTCAGGATATTTTTATTCTGGAAGTGAATTTATGCTTTAATCTTAGTTAATGTCTACTAATATCAATCTCAACATTTACAAATACGTTTGTAGGATCAAAAGTTGCATCTGTTAACGTTAATTAATGCAACATGAACATTTTTATTATTTAACATTAATGGAGATTAATAAATACTGTGAAAATATACTGGTAATGTCAGCTCATGTTAGTTAATGCATTACCTAACCTAAGTGTTACCATAATAATAATAGAAATAAAACAATTTTTCAGTCTAACTGTGCAGTTCAGTAGTCTAGCTGTAGCGGTTAATGGCTTATGGTCAACAAAAGAATCATTTTGTGCATTAATTAAAATAAAAAATGTCACAGGTATGTGTTTTTCTGCAGCTTCAAATGCAGCTTGTCCAGTTCGAGTCAGAAATATCCATTAATAGACGGTAAAATACCAAGAAAGAGGTGGAGAGAGAGCAGAAGAGCTTCAGCACTAATGAGTCTCTGGTGTACGAGCGAAATCTCTCACGCTACTTTACATCTGAATCTTGAGTCCGGCTCTAGACGTGCAATGGTTTGTTCTTTTCTTTGAGTTATTGTGGTTATTATATTTATTCTGCCCCTGCTAAAACACAAGGAAGTTTTCCATGCAGATGAGACTGACTTAAATAAGCAACTTATTCAAATGAATCCATACAATATTAATCACTCTGCAATAGAATGAAAGTGAGACTTAATGAGGAGCACAGATCAATCCACTTCACAATTAAAGTCTTCAGATGTGGCATGTCTTTGTTTGGCCTTAAATGAAGCATCACCCTTCGGATCCGTCAGGAGTCATATTATTTAAATGAGGAATACGGCCGAGCAGCATCCATAAAGCATCTCTGCTTTTAAAGCTCCACCACAAATCTCTGCGCTGACTTCTTCATGGCATGACGGAGAGATTCAGCCAAAGCACTTCCCCGAGAGTCGGTTCCAGTAAGACACTGTGTGGCTGAAGCGGACATTCAGAAAAAACACATTATCAGTTACTGACTTTTTTTGTGGAAATGTTCGATTCAAAAAAAATCTTAAAACAAGAATCAATTTACTTGAAACAAGACTGCATAACGTATTAAGACTCGTTTTCAAAGAATATATCAATGAATTATAAATCTCATAATTTAGATCTTATAAATCTCATGAGTTATATTTTTCCACACTGCAAGAAATTTGATTTTTATCTTTTATAACACCCTCTATTATATTACCGAATATACTAATAATACGATCATATTACTATATACTGTATCATATATAATATATAATAATATATATAAGATCAGAGTATATAAATAGTATTAATAATATAATAATATCTAATATAAGATTTTATATACTCTCTCTCTTAAATACAACCTTAAATATAACATTTATTAATTAATTAATAAATAAAATGGGTATGGGCTCAAATGGTTCCTGTATTTAACTACATATTATATTATGTGTATGTTGCACTTATCTTAAACATGTAAAAAACAATCCCACTGGAAGAAAAAAAAATTACTGACACACATAAAATACAAAATTACTTAAGTAACCTATATACATATGATCAACAATAATCGTTATTTTATCTACCTATAGTAAATAGAAAAAAAACAAATATATTCTCTATATATTCTGTGTATTTAGCGTGCAAATTGGTTCCCCTTTTATTAATTTATTTATTTTACTATATACGGTATTAGAATGTGTATAAATTTCAGCTTTTACTGGGAGGCAAGAAAAATTCCCATAGAGAAACCTAAAATATATATATATATTTTTTTTGCAACGAGGGCAGAGCAGAAGATAGTTTCCATCAAGGTTTGTCGTCTCTCCTCTCGAGGCCGTATTGATCCAAAGCATCTTCCATTTCCATCATACAAACATAGGGTTTGTTTATCTGCGTCTGAAACGCACACTTCTACAATAAAATATCGATCGACTGAGCAAAAGACTGGACCGCCACATAAAACAAACCACAATGACCTTGAGATCTCAGAGACTCGGAGAGAGCCTGAGCCTAAAGAGAAAATAAATGCACGGATGATGCAGGAAAAACCTATAGATGATCAAGAGGAAAACCGAGGCTTTCATTCCTCTTCATGACACGTGAGAGGGAGGATGTCAACCATTAAGGAAGGAATTTAACTATTTCTGATATCTGTTAAAGATTCCAGTGTTTTTGAAAGAATGTAGACAAACTATTAATGAAACCAAATGTCTTGAAAATCTTTCGGTTCCAGTATTCTCTTTATAAACTGAAACCGGTTCTTGATTGCCAACCAGTAGATTTAATTCACTTCCCTGAAACAATTCCATTTCTAAGAAATAAACGCTGGCCAGTACATGAGAGCGTATGTGATAACAGGCTTGGGAAAATGGATTTCACTGCATTTAATGCATCAACCAAGCAAATCCACCCCATTCATATAATCTGACCATCTGCTAAACATCGAACACATGACATCTGACTCATCCGGTGTGATACAACACTTCATTCCATGATGTTCCTTCTGTCCCATAAAACCTTCTCTGAACGTAAACACGCAGGAAGAGCTAAAATATTAATCATCATTATGGAATTAACAACACATTTTACTTCCATAATGTGATGTATTTCTGAGTGAAATGTGCACAAGGACTGTCTGGATGGCATTGTTTTCTTTACAGTAATGTGCAATTGATGGGGGAGAAAAAAAGAGAGAGAAAACAGCTATAATATGGAAATAACTTTTACTGTACCATCTGATCACAAAAGTGCTGTTCTTCCTCACTATTTCGGTCTTGTTTTCCAGTGCAAATGTCTAAAAATTCTTAAATCACGACAACACTGGAAATGATTAAATAGCTATGCCTTATTTTCTGAAATTTGGGTCAAAATTACGTGAATTATGATCAAAACAGAAAAATATCTGCCAGACTAACAAATACTTCGTCAAAGGGACGTTTTCAAACCCAGTGACCGATATTTGTTCTAAGCAAAACTCACTTATTAAAACAAAAAATTCCCAGAAAACTGGACTCAACATAACATAATTTTGCATCTCCACTTAATGTATTTTTTAAGGATGTTTTTAATGTGACCTGGAGCACAAAAGCTGTTAACTCACTGGGGATGTTTGTGCAATATCCAAAAATACAACTGAATTGGTCAAAATAATTGTTTTTCGTTCATGCCAAAAATCATTAGATATTAAGTAAAGATCATGCTCCATGAGATATTTTGTAATTTTCCTACTGTACATATATCAAAACTTAATTTTTGATTAGTAATATGCATTGCTAAGGACTTTAGAGGCGATTTTCTCAATATTTAGATTTATTATTGCATCCACCTCAGATTCCAAGTTGCAAAAGTTGTATCTCCACTTTGTTTCAATCCTAACAACCATACAATCAAGGGAAAGTATTATTGTCAGCTTCCAGATGATGTATAAATCTCAATTCCAAAAAATGTCACCCTTATGACTGGTTTTTGTGGCCAGGGTCACAAATTTGTACTGAAAAAGACCAAAAATACTAGGAGACCTTTCTTTTTGCAATGCATGCAACACTTAATGCCATATCTATGAATTTAAGACTTTCTGCTCCAATTTATGACCTTAATTTGTGGAAGGGAAAATAATTTTTTTTTAAGACTTCAGAACCCTGTACATTATTCCATAATTCCTAATTACATTCATGTTTTTAACAGACTGCTGTATTGGATTTTCATTTGACCAAATACATGTTTTTTTTTATTCGGTCCATGGAAATAGTGTCATCTATTATTTTTGGTCATAGTTTTCATTAACGAAATTAACACTTTCGCGTACCTCACAGAAACCTGTTTGACGCAGGTAAACTAGCTGTTTTGCGTACCTTTGCGCAGGTTGACGAGCGGCTGCAGGATGCCCCTGCGGAAGGCAGCCATGGGGTCCTGCACACAGGAGCGCAGACTGAGCATGCTCTGCAGGTGCGGCTCTTTCAGCAGCAGCTCTCTGAATGCGCTCAGCTGATGCGCTCGGCACAGGAGAGCAGCCACGCTGTGCACAAACTCAGGAACCAGACACGTGTACGTGTTATCAGCCTGACAGTAATGATACGCCACCACCTGCAGAGAACCAGAGACAGAGAGACAGCCTTAGAAACTTCATATTCATCTGACTTACATTTAGAATCATGCAATATTTGCTGTTACTTATATACAGTATAATTATATACAACATACATTGCCATATTTATTTATGCAATTGCTCTGAAATGGCTTTTTTAAATCAGAGGAACAATTATTTCAAACAAACAGTCATTGTAGTCAAGTAGATTCAAAATGTTTAATGACTAACTAGAATACTGTAAAAACTAGTTAAAATAAACAATGCATGTTCGCCACAGTATTTAAAAATTTTTTTGTAATTAAACAATACACTGTAAATACCCGACAACCTGAGTATGAACATACGACAAGAATACTCTCTACAAATAAAAAAAATGTATTATATAATGTATTAAAATATATAATATAATATAACTGATGCACAACTTTACAAATATTAAAAGTAAACAAAGGGAACAGTCTAATAAATTTTAATGAGTGACAACTATTTTTCCCCCGGTTTTTCCTTTCTGGGTAATAAAAATAAGAAAAATAACATAATCAATAATAATAAATAAATATATAATAGAGGATAGAAACAAATATAATAAATATATAAATATTATATAATATGCCATTTTTGGCTACAATGCTGCTGTCATGGTTGCTGACAGATCAAACTCTTTTTAAAACTTTTGGTTTTTATAACAGGGCTGTCACGACTGGCTGCTGAACTGAAGCTCATAACAGAACAGCTTGAGGTCTGTGAGCCCTCGAGGAGCTGCTCTCAATCCATGTTGATCTAACACTGAAGCCCAATATCATGCCACTGTTTGCACTTGATAAATAATGCAGCTCACAAATGAGTCTTTCTGAGCCATCACTGCCATCCAGTCATCCTGCAGCCATAAATGATAAAAGTTCACCAGCCTAATGGATAAAAACACGAGGATCTGAACTCAGATGGACAGAGATCATCAAATGAGGAACTAGTTTGTATTGTATGCACAGCATAAACTGATTTAATCACATCATACACAACTTTACAAATATTAAAAGAAAACATAAGGGAACATCAGTAGATTCAGACAAGTTTACAGTGATTTTACCATGGTTAAGTGGGACTTCATGCCTAAAAATACCTCTTTTCTGTGTTAAAATCACTGTAATGCTCGACCTCAGTTGGCTTATTTCGTAATTCTTTATTCAATTCCTCTCTTGAAAAATCTGACATACCCAAAGGAGGCATCGGATCTAAGAGAATGAAAGTGAAATATTTCTCTGTGAAGTGATGTCCTAACAGCAGAGTTCACCACCACTCACAAGAGAAACACTTACGGAGTGAGGAAACCTGGCAGAGACGGGTGAGACAGCAGGACACCTTCTGAGGGACCCTCTTAATTTGTCCTGATTTATTATTGAAAGCTGTGTTTGACAGATGGGGATATTTCCCATTTGGACAGGTGGGGTTAATAGGAACGACATGCTCCTCACCCTGAGATGAGGTCTGGGAAAAGAGCATCAATCTAAAGCTCCTTCAGGTGGAGGGACCATTAACTCGCTCGCTCGCTTCGAGCCAACACTCCAAAGCACACATTAACTGGCTCAATCTCTTGATTGCTGTGCATTTCCCTCGACCCTTCGATTAGACCATCATCACGAAGAATTTAGACAGCCAAAGAAATCTTTGGCTTGAGATACTAAGCAGTAACTAAACCAGGAGCAGAACTGGATATTCCGCTTTATAGATCTTTAAAACAATTAATAATTACAACTTTTGGACTCACAAAGTCTACATGTATTCAAGAATAATATAATATAATATCCTATAATAGAAAATATATGCATGTGCGGTTTCTTCCTGTCTAAGTAGGCAGTTCTTAGGCAGAATATGTTGAAAGTCAATAGTCTGGTGTGAAGATTGACCGCCTGTGTGTATAATTGCAAACAGGTATTAAAAAGGTATTAAAGAGATAAAGTTAATAAATTCTCCATCAACACAGCATCAACTGCAAATACGTGAATTAATCAATCAACAAACTAATTTACTAATCAGCTTGCGCTTATGTGACTGATGCATGCAGGGATTGATTGGAATACACCCAATTTCATTTGCAAAACGCCACACTCATTTGTTAAAAATGTAGCATTATGCTGCAAACTGATTAGTGATGAGCCTCTAATTAAGTGCTTTTGTCTTATCTGTGCATGTGTAATTTGCCGCTGTCTGCTGCGCGTTTGCTGTCCCTGAGCCTCAGCGCCCACGTGGCTGCAATTCTCTTTAAATGCGACCAAATGACCACCCTGCTCACCTGTTGCCATGGTAACACGCGAGGGATGGCAGGTCCCCTGGGAAACATGGTTGATACATCATTTAGCTCACATTGTGTTTGACAGAGGACAGCTCGGCCGATTAAGACGGAGACGCACGGAGCTTGACTGAAACCCTAAGCACTGCGCTTCAAGTCCCTGGGAGATGAAATGCAATATTGGATGAGTCTCTGAAGCACACCATGTCTGATGTCACTCGAGAATCTCATGTTGGCATTGAAAGAGTCTGTTTGACAGAGTCTCTCTAAAATAATGCATACCATTACCTTTAGAAAACACAAGCTGTGATGATATAGATCTATCAAATTAATAATGCTGTTCGTTGCATATACTAAAATTGGTAACACTAAACCGTCGGCATCTGAATAACTAAAAGCTGCTTAATCAGATAATTGGATGTTTAACCTGTTAATTCACAACCCTCATCTTATGTCATATATTTGTGAGTGAGAGTTTTACTAAAATAAAATAAAATAAATCCTAACTCTGTTTGAACAAATACTTTAACTAGAGGATCTTCACTAAAATCAAACTTCACATTTTTATTATTGAAGAAAAATAAGATAAAATAAAATAAAATAATCCTTTCATTTAAATGGTAGAGTATCAGTAGAGGTCATGGGTTCGAGTTGCAGGGAATGCAAAAACTTATGTATACTTGAATTTAATTTAGTTCTTTGTATACATGCTCGGATAAATAAATAAAAAATTAATATAATAGTAATCTAAACCTTTGGGGTTCAAGTCTTATAGACTACTCAATTCGGTTTTTGCTGCAGAAAATAAAAGTAAATCCGTTTGTTTAAATGAGAGTTAATCGGTAGAAGGTCACCGGTTCGTGACCCAGGGATGCACAAAACTTTATGTATAACTTGAATGTATTGTAAGTTTCTTTGATACATGCATCGCTAAATAAACAGAAAAAATTAATATATTAATCCCTAAACCTTTGTTCAGTTCTATAGAATCTAAATTCATGTTTTATGCTGCATAACATCAAATAACTCTTTGTTTAATGGGAAGGATCGTAGAGGTCATGGTTCGGGACCCAGGAATGCAACCTAGCTACTTAATTGAGCAGTTTCTTGGATGACATCGATACACTGCAAAAACAATCACACAAAACAAACACATTATAACCAAATAAGTTGTAACCAACTTCTCACCAGTCCTTGGCAATAAAATCCTTTGCTCTATGCATAACTCTGGTGTGACTGCACCATTAGAACTAGCACGCCGATGGTAACACAAAACAATCGTGCCTTCAAAGCTGATACATATAGAGATGTCACTTCGGGCGGCAGCACGATTATCGCCTGTGGATGTCATGCCCATCTCGTCAGTAATGCCGGTTCTGTGATTAGTAGTAAATCATCCTCACGTGCTTTCAGATGGAGCAGCGTTTACTACACAGAGCTGTTAGTTCACTGACAAGCTACGCAAAATCTTGTTCATAATCGCAGACGATATAATCGCGCGATAATGAAATCGAAGAAATTGTTCTGTGATTATGAAAAGCTGTTTGCGTAGCTTGTCAGTGAACAATGGCTCTGTGTAGTAAATGCTGTTCCATCTGAAAGCACGTGAAAATACCACTTTTAATAACATGTTTTTACTCCAAACTCGCTTCATAACGTCAGCCGAGTGTTTGAAATAAATCCTTCAGTGAGACGATGTGTCTTCTTACACAGAATAAGGCACACAAAATATTTCATAATATTCCAAGCAGTGATAAAGGCTATGTCGATTAGCATTGTATTATACTTTATTATCCTACACATTCTAATAATAAGAACTCAGATAAATCATATTTTGTCGTAGTCGTGTGTTTATTAGTCAACGTTGAATCGATTAAAGCAGTTAAATCTTCTGTTTATTCAGCAACCGCTATAGGGATTTCCTGGAGTTCTTCTGCGAGGCATATTTGGAGATTTACTACTAATCACAGAACCGTGCTTCACTGAGAGATACACATGACAATCGCAGCTTCTGTCTAATCACGATTTATTGCCTTTGCGATTTAATTTTGATTAATCGCGCAGCCCTAAGGTCACTGAACCAGTACTAGTTTAGTTATTCAGAGATTTAATGCAGAGATCGTGACTTCAGCAGCCACTGAGAAGAAGAAAGAGGGTCTTTGGGTTCACGGCATCTCAACTTCAGTCCTCTGCATTTCAAAAGGCTGAAACACGCCGTTCAAAACAACAGTGCTGGCATCGCTCCAGTCCCTCCTCTATGAACTTCAAAAGCAGAATCAGACATATTGAAGCAACACATCCTAAGAAACACAAGACGGCATCGCCGGGATTCTCTCGCTTCAAACAACGAGCGCTAATGAGCAACCTAAGACTGCATTCACAATGCAGGACCTGCAGCACAGATACAATGATTTCACATATTTATGATTCTTTTCGACCAGTTGAACAAATCAACCTGCATCACACAATGAATAGGTCAGGGAAGAAAATAAATCTTCTATATAAATAAATCTGTCCAGTGGGAATAGAATAACCGGCTCCCAACACATTTGTAATTGTAATGATAGGAAGATAAATTACTGTACTGTAAGAAATTCAACTCTTTGCGTTCATTTATTAAACATGTTGAAGGATTACAAACATGTTAAACTACATACAAACTTAAACTGCTTACAAGTTTGGGGTCAGTAAGACATTAAAAAACAAAAAAGAATCTTGTATTTCACCAGATGGCTTGGATCAAATTGATCAAAAGTGTCAGTAAAGACATTTATAATGCAGCAAAGGATTTCTATTTCAAATAAACACTGTTTATTTGAATTTTTTTCAACTGTCAAAAAAAAAAAAAAAAAAAAAAACATCAAATAAGAAAACAATTACAAAAATAGGCAAATCAGCATATTAGAATGATTTCTGAAGGATCAAGTGGCAATGAAGACTGGAGTAATGATGCTGAAAATTCAGCTTTAAATCAGAAATAAATTACATTTTAACTAGGGTTGGGTACCGTTCACATTTGAACCGGTACGGTACCGGTATCGGTACCTGAATTTCGGTGCCGGTACCCAACGGTACTTTTTTTCGGTACTTTACTCTCTGTGTAACTACAAAAACATTCGCAATTTCAACATTTTGAACAATAGGCCCTAGAAACGTTTTCTTCTTTCTTTTCTTCCCCGTCACTGTGCTTCAGTATTTGTGTAGTAAAAAAAAAAAACGCGTTTCCGCCATTCATACATACAGAGGCAAGCGGAACATGCAGGATTAATATTTAAACAGACACTAGTTCATATCGTGATTCAAATTAAGTGGCAGTGGCTACTTTTGATTTATTCGTCCAAAATTGACGAATTCCGTGGCATTCCACGCTATACAGTACGTACGTTTTGTGAATGGCCTCCGTGGATCCCTTAGCGTTTTCTCGTAACCAAGAAACCTCTGGTTTATACCATATGTATAAACCATATAATATTTCACAATATTACTGTTTTTACTGTATTTTTGATCAAATAAATGCAGTCTTGGGGAGCAGAAGAGGCATCTTTCATTAAATTATCATTAAAAATATTTTAAAAAATTTACAACCCCAAACTTTTGAATGACATTGCAGTTCTGCACCCTGTTTGCTACAATTAAAATTCAGGAATCAGACTGGAATCAGAACTTTAAAAGGCATTTTGAATTCAGGTTTGAATGGTGCTCAAGAAGTCTGAAAAACGCTGAAGTGTTTAACAGAATAAATGAGTCCTGAAACACAAAGACACAAAGCAACAGTGTCTGATGTAATTCTGCATCCTCCATCATAAACATGTCAGTCTGAGGGGAAATAGATCACCAGACAGAGGCGCGGGTCCTCCATTAAAACGGTGACATCACCACACATTCATCACAGTCCATTAGCAGCATTACTGCAAAACTACATGTGCTCTTCATATAAGACACGTGAATCAGCAGTCAGCATGCATCAAAACAAGCTGCATGTCTGTCTGAGGCAGTCTGCAAAGAAACAAAAAACTACAACTGAAAAATCATTTAATTATCTATTAGTCTAGTCTTTGCAATGTGCACAAAGAAACTTTGGTCACCTTGTAGGTGCATAAAACCTATTTCTATAAAAAAAACACATGTGAAATCATCTGAGGACATAGAATGAGTCACTACTAATGACAAATAAAGCATTCAGCACAAATTGTCCAAAGCATAAGAGCACTTTATATTAAATGTTTTGTAACTGTAACATAACTGTTACATTGTTATGATGTAAACATTTCTATTTTGCAAAATATTTTTGCACAAAGAAAATGCCCAAAATTTTGCTCATCCTAACAATACGTGAGTATATGTTAGAGTGTGCATGCAAATTAAACCAAAGGGGGAAAGTTTGACCGGTTAACATGGTCTAGTTAGTCCCTGCTGGTAGATGCTGTAACTGCACAATTCTGCAGGCAAAAATTTCAACATTTTTCATTTCATTTTTACATCAGCTTGCATGTTCATAAAAGGCTACTTTCTACTTTTTGCTTTAAAAGAGCTATAAAACTCAGAGTCTGCTGTTTTCTATTTCCTTTTGCCACTACTGTTATGAAAATAAACAGTATTTAAATTATTTAATAACATTAAATGTAAGTACAGTATGAAACACAGTAATTACAATATTCAACAATGAATTGCTGCAGACAAATCAAATATATAATATTACAGTGGGATACTGCATTTGGTGATAACAGTTTCATACTGTTGTTTACATAATACTAGAGCACGACCGATATACCATTTAGCCAATATTATCGGCTGATATGAGCCTGTCGCCGATATATTGGTATCGGCGAATAATTTTTTACATTTTAAATAATTGAATTTTTTTATTTTTTTTTACAGAACATATAATGCAGATAAAATGCTTGAAATGGTGTAATTACTTAGTTTGTCCACGATCACACTTCCATTGGTTTCTGAAAAAAAAAAAAAAAAAAACGCACCCAGGTCAGTGATGTAGAGATGCTCGGATGCGCTCAAACTTCACCAGAGTCCGCTGCTTCAAATTATCCACCCGCCACCCACCGCACCTATATTTGATCATCACATTACAATGATTCTAATTCTTAGTTTTGCATGATGATATGATGAATGGATGGCTCATTTTTAACAGCAGATTCAGTGACGTTAGAGACTAGAGCTGATCTGAGCATCACGGCACGTGTCTGCGGCGCATTAAAGCCTGTGTTACAGCCACCTGAGCTGATCGCGGCCACTCAGTCAATGCTGGTGTTTATACCGGCCGCGCTGCTAAACATCACATTCTTATCACATCGGTCACATCACATCGCGCGGTGCTACAAAATACAATAGAATTCTATTGTATTTTGTCATGCCGCTCGTGTCCGGTGTAGAATAGAACACATTATAATCAGTGATGTTTTCTACACTGGATGCAGTAAACTGATGCCTAATTCTATTTTTGACGTGCTGACACAAAGTTCAAATGACTTTCAACGGTCGCTTTGTCACGTCCAGCTGTTGCGGCGCAGACACTGTCAACATGTTTTGTCATCAGTCCTACGAGCCGATTTGAACGAATTTTACTGTAAATAACGCGATTTCATGGAATTTGTCTATTTTTGATGAAATAAAACAGGTCATAATATCTAATATATCTACGATATATATATATACTGTAGTACGGTCATAGAATATATATATATATAATATATATATTCTGAATCATATATATATTATATATCTAATATATATCTGAATACATATATATATCTATATATATATATATAATATACAGTATGTAATAGATATATATATTCTATATATACAGGTCATCTCATAATCAATGTCTCAAGACATTTTGGAGCACTTCATGCTTCTTTCTGCTGACAAGCTTTATGGAGATGGTGATTTCATTTTCCAGCAGGATTTGGCACCTGTCCACACTGTCAAAAGCACCAAAAGTTTGTTAAATGAGCATGGTGTTGGTGTGCTTGCCTGGCCAGCAAACTCACCAGACCTGAACCGTAGTAGAATCTATGGTGTATTGTCACGAGGAAAATGAATAAACAGAGACAAAAATGCAGATTAGCTGACGGCCACTGTTCAAAGAAACCTGGGCTTCCATCATACCACCTCGCAGTGGCCACAAACTGATCACCTCCATGCCACCCGAACTGAGGCAGTAATTCAAGCAAAAGGAGCCCCAACCAAGTATTGCGTACATGTACAGTAAATGCACATACTTTCAGAATGCCAACAATTCACTAAAAATTTTTTTTATTGGTCTTATGAATTTCTAATTTGTTGAGATAGTTAATTGGTGGGTTTTTGTTAAATGTGAGCCAAAATAATCACAATTAAAAGAACCAAAGATTTTTCAGTCTGTGTGCATTGAATTTATTTTGAGTTTCACAATTTGAGTTGAATTACGAAAGAAATGACATGTTTCATGGCATTCTAATTTAGTGAGATTCCCTATATATATATATATATATATATATTATATATATATATATATATATATATATGATATACATATATATATTAATAGACTTTCTGTGAATCTTAAACTGCAAAAAGATGATTTAAATACGAATGTCCTGCATGTTCATTTGATTACCAGAAGATACACAACACAGAGTTTGTGAAAAAAATATTATTAATTTTTATTATTTATTCATTTTAGATGTTTACATTTTGAAAAGCTGTGCTTCCTGCATAAACCTGCCAGTGTTGGTTTGGCAGTAGCTTGCTTGCCATACACAGTTACCTTGTTTAATTTCTTAATTCAAGTTATATATATTTTGTTCTATTTGTGGTATTTAAGTTATTTATAATAAGTGAAGCAAAGTTTACTGTTAAGTGCACTGATGTCAGACTCATTTTGAATAACAAAGTTTATTGTTAAATTGTTAAATATCCTGCCTCCACTACATAGGCCTGTTTGTCACATCATTTTAAGTGTTTGATCACCACATTTGAGTATCATTGCAAAAAATGTGTTTATGTATATGAGAGTTTAGGTTCCAAAATGTATAAATCCATTTAGATTAATTTGAGTAAAAATGTGTTTTCTTTACCAAGAAAGTGGTGAGATGAAAACCACTATTTTCAGTTTCAAACTTTCACATAGCATCTTTAGGTTATAATAACATTAAAAATTCAAATCCAGGTTTAGATTTTCAAAGATTTATTATAAATTGTATTATGTTTTCCCCCCAAAATGTAATAAATCCATGAATAATAATAAAAGTTATTTTTTCATATTGAAACTGTTGAAAATACAAAACAAAGTAAGTTGATCCACATATGACCGCCTCTGAACTTGGTCAATACTAATCTTATATACAGGCACTGGACTAAAAATACATTCAATCAGTCATAGCTCCAAAAAGAATTCAACAGGTCATCTTGTTAATGCTATAAATTAATTACAACATTAAAAGAAAATTTCATCAGGAACATACATGAACAACAATATCACATTAAACCACAGAAATTCCTAAATGACATTTCCCTTACATTCAACTTCCAAAAGTGCATTAATCTTTTCCATGTTACATTCATTTAGTTGACTAATGCTATACGCTGTATAAACAAACCATAAATGGCATAAATAAAAACACTTACACTGACAATATCGCGTTCATAATCGAATGCGACTCATCTGCGATTATGAACGCGATATAGCAGTGATCTACGGCTCTGTGTAGTAAATGCTGCTCCATCTGAAAGCACGTGATGGAGATTTACTATTAATCACAGAACTGGGTTTACTGATGAGATGTGCATGACAATCACATGTGATTTATCGTGACGCCCTAATTTTTTTGTTTGTTTGTTGATCACAAAGTACAAAATAGATGAAGAAAACTAGGATGCCGGGTGTATTCAAGCGCCGCCAGTCTGTGTACAGTGCGTGGAATGGTGCGCTGTGATTGGTTGAGCGGATATATCGCATTCTGCAGAGATGGGAGACTGGCGTTTGTCGCGGTTTGGAAGGGAGAAAACATGACAGAATAACTGTGGATATTGCATTTTGCGTAAAATTAAAAATTGACCAGATACAATACAGATTTTGGCGGAAACTCAAAAAAAATAAAAAAAAAAAATAAAAAGTTTTATCGCGTTTTGGAACCAAACTCTTCATATATATTCTGTTTATGTAGGCTATATACTGTATTCATATTACATACAAGTCAAAAGTTTGGACACACGAATGGGAATGTGTCCAACTTTTGACTATCCTGTACTGATAATTATCCTACCATATGAATATCGCCGATAATACGGTATCATCTTTCGTTACTTCCTAATATCGGTATTGGCCCCCAAAAAACCCATATCAGTCAGGCTCTACATAATACACAAACATTTGTTTAAAAAAAATGCTGTTTATAGACATCCTATAAAAATACAGTCAATGGCTGGCAGTATTTTACTATAAATTTACTGTGAAAAGATTTATAGCAAATCTCAGTCAAAATGTGAACTATAATACCATCCAGCTCTAATGTGCTAAATGCAACTATAAGACAAGAATATATTAAGAGATTTTAAATATTAACATCATGATTTTCTGTTAAACTGCTTTTCACAGTGTGTATTGTTAAAAACACTATACAAATAAATTTGATGATTTGAAAAAGCATTTTAGCCATTGAAGCCCATTCAAAATTATCTTTCTATATAAAGTATTCTGATTAAAAAATACATTGCACACAGCATAAACACTGCAAATACCTACCTAGATGTATTTAAGCACCTGGTTCTCTTTGAGAGGCTCTCAAAAACATTAAACTGATTTGCATTGCATCTACTGTCACAGACAATGGAAGCACAATCATTTTGAACAGCAATATTCACTGATGTTAAATTTAAGTTTTAAATGAACTATAATTAATTTTGACCTCGAGCAAATACTACATAGACTTAATTAGACTTTCTTAATTAAATGAGAAAATGAGAGCAAAAGGTAAAATATGAAAAACCCAGGTAATCCAAGAAATAATCAACATACACATCTTACATAAAACACTGTCAGCACTGTAGATCAGGCAGAGGTCGTGACCCTGCACCAGCGATTGAGCTGCAGCACACCTGTGCGGTTTCATTAGGACCGCAGCTGAGAGATTCATCGCAAGAGCTGCCCACTCCAACACAAGACTCTGTGAAATACTCTATACATACAGGAAGCTGAAACCAGATACAGCTTCTGTCCAGTGTCCACAGTTCATCTACTAATCAACAATCAATGCTTGAACGTGTCAAATCGACATGGATTGATGTGGATCAATGTGCATGTATTAGTCATGAAATACGAGCTTACATTGAAAATTTAAGAAATTATGGCACAGCTGGGTTGGAGTCAAAGAATGTTTTCAAAACTGTTTTTCTTTAAATGAATGGATGGAGGAATGATATTTAATAGTTTTCATTTATATGAACCGATACAATAATTCACAGCTATAAACAACATTTACAAACAGGCACTTTTACTTAAACATAAAAGAAATGCCAAGCAGAGTGACTGATGCTGCAAATTAATAGCTGAATCAGAGCTTTTGATTGAATTGATTGATTATAATGGGACAGTGTGAAGTGATTCACTGAAATTAATAATTTATCAACCCTAACTCTGTCCACTCTACTGAAGTTTAAATGAGTGTGGCGCTATTAAAACACTCTCATACTCATGAGCCACAAGACAACTAAATCCACAAGTCCACACCACTCCAGTCCATCAATTATCATCTTGTAAAGTGAAAAGCTGTGTTTGTAAGAAACAAATCCATCATTAAGACGTTTTTTTAACTTTAGCCCATTGCCTTGAGTCCATAATCCATAATACAGAACGCTTCCTCCAGTGAAAAAGTGGTCTGGTCTGAATAAGGAGAGAAATCTGCATGATCAAGCACCATTTACAAGCCAAAACAGTTCTGAACAAATATGTGGGTGGATTTTGATTTGAGAGGACAACAGAGGATGGACTTTTTACTAGAGGAAGTGTTATTATGGATTATGGATTTGTATTTTAGCCTGGAAGCAATGGTTTAAAGCACCTTAATGATGGATTCATAAGACTTTTGTCTTGTCAAGATGTTAATTGATGGACTGGAGACATGTAGATTACTTGTGGATTATTGTAATTATTTTATCAGCTGTTTGGACTCTCATTCTGACGGCAACCATTCACTGCAGAGCATCCATTGGTGAACAAGTGATGCAATGCTACATTTCTCCAAATCTGATGAAGAAACAACACATCTACAACTTAATTACCTGAGGTGAGCACTTTTACTTCTGTATCATTAAAAACCTGTGTGTGCCTTGCCGCCAGGCGTTTAAAAACACGGCCTCCTCGCACGCCGCTGCAGGGCAGGTGTGCTGGGACAGCGCTGGATACGCAGGGTGTTGTGGCGCTGGGCGGAGGGGTCGCTAGGCGGCTGGACTCAGGGGCAGATCTGAACTCGCTCCCCACCTGACATGTGACCGTAATATCTCCATGGGGAAGCACAAATGCCACCAGCTGCTGCGATTCTAACTGAACGAGTCCAACATCAATACACAAACCTCTCAAACTGTCTAAGTGATAGTGCACAATCATGGACAATCACCTTTTTAAAAACATTTTTTCATTAAAAAATTTTAAAAAACTGTTTTTTAATTTTAAACATTTTTTAAAGTGGGAATTTAAAATAAAAATCTGGAATGATTTGAGACTGTTTTTGAATATACAAGATCAAGCATTTTCTCCCAACTGCACAGACAAGTTTTACATTATTTAAAGGTGTGTATTGTGGATTTTTCAGAAAACGCTTTAAAAACTGGGGGAAAAAAAAAAAAAATTCGCGCGGGGGCCGATAGCAAAACCACTTGTAGCCAATCAGCAGTAAGGGGTGTTTCTACTCATGATGTGGAGGAGAGAGCGGTCAGTGCGCTGGATGAACATTAGCGAGCCGAGAGACAGAAAGATAGATGGAGATGGTGGATAAAAAACAAAAGAGGAAAACGTCTGCGGAACAAAAGAAGGATTAAGGCAAGAAGTAGGACCTGTGTAAATTTCGGATCAGCTTTCCAGCGCTGGAGATAACTCAAGGAGCGGAAGGCCTGCGATTGTACGCCGAGGTTGCTTTGTTTCTTCTTGATAGGTGAGTAACACTGTGTCTGCACCGCAACAGCTAAAGTCTGTCTAGTATACTGAACGCGACAAAGCGACCGTTGAAAATCTTTTGAAATTTGTGTCAGCACGTCATAAATGGAACAAGGCATCAGTTTAATGTCGGGTTTTGTCGTGTCGCGCCGCATCCAGTGTAGCCCATAAGATTGTAGACAGCATCACTGATTATAATGAGTTCTATAGTATTTTGTCGCGCCGCACCACTCGCGTCCGGTGTAGATACGGTTTAACATTGGTTTTGCTTTGTTTCACAGTACTAATCTTTGCCTGGGTTGCGTACGTATGTGTGGTGGCGGAGCTATCAAAATAGGGGTGATACCCTTTTGGGGTAGGGGTGTGTATGTTTTGGTGATTTCAAATGTCATCATTGGCTACCAGAAATCGCTTACCCCCCTTTTAATTTTCTTGCAATTGAAAACAAATGGCACAAATTTTTTTTACCAAATTGGAGACCATGCCTCAACAAATCAAATATGAAGTAAGATTTTTTGAGACTGAGTACACTACATTAACAAATCTGGAGTCAGTACCTTTATTGGAATATAAATTGATCCATTGACAGTAAAACATTTATGATGTTACAAACTATTTCTATTTAACATATATTCTTTGGACGTTCTATTCATCAAAGCATCTAACCATGGTTTTCGCAAAAGTATGACGCAGCACATCTGTTTTCAACATTGACAATAATCAGAAATGTTTCTTGAGTAGCATTTGAGCATATTAGAATGATTTCTGAAGGATCATGTGACCCTGAAGACTGGAGTAATGATGCTGAAAATTCAGCTTTGATCACGTGAATAAATTACACTTTACAATATAGTCAAATATAAATTTTATTTTAAATTGTAAAAATATTTCACAACTTTACAGTTTTTACTGTATTTTGGATCAAATAAATGCAGCCTTTGTGAGCAGAAGAGACTTCTTTCAAATGCATTAATAAATCTTACTGACTACAAACTTTTGAACGATAGTGTCTCTCATAATTTGAAGGTAGTGAATGCAAAAAAAGGGAAATTGTTCAAAAAACATTCTTATTTGACAATTCTTCGATGTAACAATTGAAATAAGAATGATTTCATGAGCATTTTACACAATAATTTGTGTGAGAGCATCTGTGCCAATACTCAGGCACGTGTGTTGTGAAACAATGTACAAAACTCACTTTTCGGAGATGCGCTTGGGCTGTTGGATGCGATCTGTCGCATGCGGCCGCCATGACAACTGAGGGCCACCAGGCGGGAGATGATGGCGGTTTTGCCGAAGCCCACGTTGCCCACGATGATGGACCCGGAGCTCTCACCTGATTCGCTGGGCCTCAGGTCATCCTCCAGCTGCTGGAACAGCCAATCACGGCCCACGAACACAGAGTCTGTGGTGATGCTGGGAACCTCAAACAGCAGCGGCTTGAGCATGATGTCAGTGGGCTTGTAAGGAGCAAAGCGGGCTGAAAAACAGAAAACATGCAGGTTTACTCATATGCAAACAAAACTTTTTTTTTTAGTTTAAGCTTTATCTGCATGTCTTTTTTCAACTCCACCACTGGCTAGACCTTAGAAGGAAGGTAATACTTAATAATAAAGCTATTTCACTGCAGCAAATGCGATAAAAGATCAAATAATTATAGTTTTTTAAAACTACTGACAGTTAACCTTGCTAAATATGTACTTCAAACACCCTCAATGTCCCTTTAGACTGAGTTTTTACTGTGCATGAGACAAAATATGTGTGAAAGTACATAAAGAAGCCATAATCGGATGAGGGAATAAAGCACTGTGACATTATATTACAGACTTTCATCACTTTTAGTAGCTGTTTGCGTGAATATAAATAAACATGGCTGTGTGTGTAGGATATCTGTGTTATCACTGATATTGTGACATTAGTGTCGTATATGCACACTTTTATCGTAGTGAATCTATGATATAAAATAAATATGTTGAGCATGAAAAGTAGCTTGTTTGAGTAACTGTTGAGTAGCATAAAAAGTCACAAACATGCAGCAGTTTTATTTAGTTAATAACTGATTTTTGGGTTACTCTCACAAAAAATAAAAATAAAACAAATCCAGGATAGTGCACAGTAGGAAAATTTTTTTATGAATTTTGCATTAAGAAATTAAAGCTTTGCTTTAAATAAAACATATAATAGTCTTTTTACATTTTTGCAAAGGTGACACCTAAAAAAACACCTTAATGCAATGATTGTTTTATTTAAATCAACAATTATTCAAAAGCTAACCTCTATAAGAACATGAAGCTGATCATGTTATGATCACACTGATGTTAGTTCCTTTATATTGACATGCACAAAGAGTGATATTTAATATTTATAAACTATACATACACATATAAGCATGTACTGCATTTCAGATAAAACTGAATCTATCTACCCTCACACACCTAATACACGGCCTGCAAAAACTGGAATAAAAACAACTGGAGCTGAATGCTGCACTGATAGGAGCTGATGAATCTCTGCTGCCACTGGCTGTGATTGAATCAAACCTCTGATGTTCCTCATTATTTATCAGAACATTCAACAAGCTCAGAATAACAGCTCAACACCGACACACACGCAGCAGCTCCTGCAGAACACACATTAGCTCGACCCTCAGGGTACACCAGCGTTTATATAAGAGAAAGAGACAAACAGAAAAACACATGTATTTAACTATGTTCTCTTGCATTATTAATGGACTTAACCATTTAAAACACTTCCTTTCACCACAGGAAGTGTATGGAGGGGGTTTGCTTATTCGCATCCAAGTCCTGAATGGGTAAAAGGATCTATACAGAAAGTCTCTCAAAATGTTATGTTTTTACAGATGACAAAATAAAATAAACCAAAAGAGCATTCAACCGTTTCAGACTGTACAAGGGTGAATCTCACCAAACCGGTCAATAAAATATTTAGGTAAAATTTTATTTCACAATTAACAAAAAATATAAACGCACACCTAAATGTTGTGGAGCAAGTTCTGAATAAATAAAGAGTTGTGCAGTTATTTTGGGGGGGGGGTCAAAATGTATGCCAAAATCAAAAGAAGATCGAAAAAATATTTTACATAAAGTAAATTAAGCCTTTTCAGTAGCCTAAATTCTCATCAGTAATAATTCCTATTTTTTTATTTAAATGCATTTCAAAAATTAAAGACAAAATTAGAACAAATAATATTATTTATGACAATTTAAATAATGTTTTAAGGTGACATCTGAAAAAGCACCTTAATGCAGGGATTGTATTCTTAATATAATTTTTACATTTCCCCCCCAAATATTATCACTGATGACAATTTAAACAATGTTTTTTTGGATGAATGAGAATTAATTTTCTTCCTTTTTTTTGTTTTGCATGAAGGTAATAAGAATTTGGGGTGAAAATGTCATGCAAATTATGAATTATTCGATGTTTAATGAGGATCCTACAGAACTAAAGAGGAGAAACCAAGCTGATAGAAACAGCTGCATGATGGGATTTTGGAAGTACCTTTGTCGTGTGGAGCTCTGCCGCCGGTGTTGTGCCAGGGCAGGCGGATGGACGTACGCAGGGGGGTGTTCCGCTGTTCATCAAGATAGCTCAGATCCTCCAGCTTAGTGGAGCTCGTCGCTGCACAAAACACAGAGAAAAACAGCAGCTTAGCATTATGGGTAGAATCAATGCATAACAATAAGATAAGGACCCGGTAATCACAGCGTGCTGATATAAACGGTGAAGCGGTTGGAGGAGCTCTGTCACACTAATAGCGCACTCTTATCAGCCCATCAGTTTCGAGGACCAGAAAAAACTGTTGTATAAATATTACATTTTTTTTGTACAAATTTCTATTTTTATTTCAGTTTTAGCAATTTTAGTACTAACTATTTTATTTCTTTAGTTGCCAAAGCTATTTTTAATTTTGGTCTAATATTCATTTTTATCTTAAATAATATATAAGATTATAAAAAGATTATTTTTAGTAATTGAGATTTGAAAACTTTTTAATAGTTTTGACTATAGTTTTAGTTAACAATAACAAGTAGTGAAATCATGGGTCCTGCTATTTAAAAGTGACCACCGGCGACACCAAACTGAACTGTAATAATAACTGTTTTCAAACAGGTTTCCCTCTGTCTGATATTGGAGGGAAAAATAAGATGCATTGATGCCATATAAAGAGGATGAATGTGAAACAGATGTCCACTGCAGTTCCCTACAGATTCAGGTCTTGGTTAAAGGTCGCTGACCGCAGCGTTCGCATTGACCATAAACGTGAAATCGTGGCGGGAGAAAGATGACATCATCCCGAATGCAAATCACTGGCAGCGACTGTAATAACCACAGTAAAGAATGAATGGCGAACAGAACCAGGTCACTGAGCAAACACACACACACACAGACTGAACAATCAGAGACGTTTCAAAAGCAAAGCAACTCATTTAAATTAAACGGAAGTAAAAAACTCGAAAAAATGCAAACACCAAATCTTGCAATATTTCACTTTTTTTCAAGCTGTGTGACAGAAGCATGTCATTCAGTGCATGGCCTCTAATGTGCATCCATGCATCGCTGTCTGAAACTAATGCACCAGCAACCTGCTCTGAAACTACTTTCTGCTCTGGATACTCACAGACTGACGCGTTCTTCAGGCAAAGACAGACGCAGCCCCGCAAACCTCAGTTTCCTCAGGGCACCTCCATGTTCACCCATTCACATTCAACTGGTGAACCGCACCGCAGCCCGAGTCTCTCTCCCCGGCTTCACCGCATCGCTGAACGCATCCACAAGAGAAAATCACAGCCGCAGCTCCCCGCTCCGCAATCCCAATGAAAGAACGGACGGAAAAAAGAAGAGAGATGAAAAGGAGGAGGAGGTCTCTCTATCTCTCCTCTCCTACAGAAATAATCTATGATCCTCCCGGAGAAAAAGACTGAAAGCTGATAAAACAGAGCTGAAGGAGAGTTTGGACAGGAGGGAGACGGGTGATGGAGGGAGGAGCGAGTGCGGGAGTGAGTGAATGAGCAAATCAGCTGCGCACCTTTCTGACATCAGTGAACTGCTGCATTTCTCATTCACATTCAGCTTTAAACAAGCTCACAGCGCCACATGCAATACTACAGACTAGGGCTGGGTATATGGCAGAAAATTATGTTGACCAATTCAAGATATCAATTTTGATTTATTATTATTATTATTATTTTTGTCATTTAACTAATCAATTTATCTACAACATGATTCAAGTAACATTTTCTTTATTAACCATCTAGTTAAAGAAAGCTCTATTATAAGTTGTCAACATGGTGTAAATGTAAAACAAATTTACTTGTAAAATATCTTTGCAGAAAAAATGCATGAAATATGAAGGCACATATTGTACAAACTAAAACATAGTATGTTCAGAAATAACAAGAAAAACGCAACAACAAAAAAAGTCTCAATAAGTCAAGTTAATTCAAATTCCAAAAAAATATTTAATTCAAATTTAAAACGACTGCAAGTATGACACCAGTAGACTATTATGAGTGTTTTGGGTGGTTGCTAGGTAGGTGTTTGAGTGTTCTATCTAGTTGCTAAGGTGTTGCTGTAGTGTGAGCCCAGCTTAAGTGCTTGGGTGCTAATGTGTTGCTAGGTGTTTATCAGGGTGTTCTGGCTGGTATATGGTAAATAATGGACTCATGAATATGAATTATCTCACATTGCTAGGTAATGTCCACAGACTGTCCAGTCATGTTGCCTAATTAATATTCACAAGTCACGGGTTTGCACTGTTCATGATTTGATCCTGTGCAGATGTTCTTCACTGCTTTGGCATTGAGACGCAATATCACAGATATCTGCGCAGATATTTTTACATTAACATTTTAATATTAATGAATAAATAAGATTAAGGCTGCACCAGTGTGCATTTCAGAAATGCCAAGACTACACTGTCAAAGATTAAACACCAAGTTAAGATTAAAAATAATATGCATAAAAAACAAGAAATTATTAAAGTTGTAAACAGTTAAACTCTACATAAATGTAAGTTTTTATCTACTTGGCCAAACCAAACTTCAAACTTCAAGGCAACATTAAAAAACTTTGCATTTATAGTCAAAAAACAACTTTGTTGAATTTCAATTCACTTTAAATCTTTAAATACCTCCTTAAATATAAACACTACAAATTCAAATTTGAAATTCAATTTTGTGTTCGGTTTGCTACCTCAACTCAAATTCAGAAAATTCAGAAAGTAATTATGAACCTAGTAATTAATTTACTCTATAAACAACATGTAAATTAACAATTTGATTATTTTAATTATAAGGATTGCATAAATTTGACCCATTCCAACAATTGATGTTGATTGTTGATTGAATTAGACTTAGTAAACCTATTATCTAATGTTAATACTATAAAAAGCATCTTCATAATATAGTATTATTCTAATAAAACGTGTTAATAAGGATGCATTAAATTGACCAATTCATATTTCGTTGGACATTATTATGAAATTGCATTAGGGAATTTGTAATATTGAACCTATTAATAATATATTGATAAAAACATTAAAATGGGAAGTATAATTTTAATCTGATAAATAGTATGCCATTAAACTGCCAATTCCAAATTCAGTTGAGGTGATTTGGGAAATGTGTATTGTAATTACTAATTATAAACTTATAAAATTATTTAATTACAAAAACATTTTATAACTAAGCTTTAATTGTTAATAATTAATTCAACAAATAGTATTGCATTTAAAATTATTTTAAAAAAATCAGTTCTTGAATGCGTGACGCAATCAGTTTGTGGAACAAAGCACCTTTACCGCTGAAATAATATCGTATATTATACACATTACCGACACAGTAAGTTTTGGGGCTTTTTTTTAAATGAAGCCAGAGAGGTACAAATCAGAGTATTACTGGACAATATTTTAATATCTGCGACAGGACCGTGGGCGAAAAGAGGCTTCCTGACAACCATGTGTTGTCTCTGCTACAGCATTCATTTCACACAGAAACCAAAGTTGAATCTTAAACATGACTTATCACTATAGTTTCACTGCCTCACACACGCCTGCTGTTGCCTTCCGGAAAGTACATCTAGCTTCCATCTGTGACTCCCACCGGTCTACAGCAGCGCCATCTGTATCTGATGTGACAACACGAATGCATATTGTCGACTCATCTGTTTTTTAAACAAGAAGTTTCTGCCGCGTGGTCCTTGTGTGTTTGTTTGTGTGTGTGGGTCTGTGTGTGTGTGTCTGTGTGTGTGGGTGTCTGTGTGTGTGAGTGTGTATGATGTTGTGGGGTTGTCTGTGTGTGTGTGTGTGTGTGAGTGTGGTGTGTGTGGTGTGTGTGGGGTGTGTGTGTGTGTGTGTGTGTGTGTGTGGAGGGTGAGTGTGTGTGTGTGTGGGGGATCCAGTGTAAATGGCTGATGACCCAGTGCTCATGTTCAAGGGGTGCAGAGCTAAACCTCAGCTGAGATGATGAAATCTAATACATGACGGCTTAGTGTAGCAACTGGCCGGGACAGCTGCAATCAGATTTGCTGGGTCCTCTGTCTTCACAGAGTACCTGCTGTCTCTTGTTTTACATTTAATAAAGGAGCCCACACCACTTAATATGCATAAATCAGATGATTGTATCGCTTTGAATAGTCAATTAGGTCAGATGAGAGGGCCTTTTGAAACCGGGCGAGTATTAATGAAACAAAGCTTTTGATTCATTGTTGATAAGTCGCGTCTGTTGAGATAGCACGGGGTGATGCTCCTTCAGCACCGTTGACAAGATGCTAATCGATCTACTAAACACAAGATCAGACCTCAGACTCGGTGGCGTAGTTCGCATATTATGAGTGATGTTGACAAACTAATATAACACAGGTGAAGTTCGGCTGGTTAGAATTGGCTTTAGCCTTCAGCAACTATATCACTTATTGGCCACGGTGTATTCTGAACGAATTCGCTTAAAAAATGTTTTTAAAAAAAAAAGCCTTAATGCTCAAGTCAGGCTGCTTTTTTAATCAACATACAATATAAAAGACCAGATTGCCAAATTGTGAAATTATTAGTTGACAATTTAAATTACTGATTTTCTATTGTAATAATTAAACTGTAATTTATTTTGGATCAAAGCGAATTTGTAGGCCAGTCTTCAGTGTCACATGATCCTTCCGAATTAATTCTAATATGCTGAGCAAACATTTCTGGTTTGCTTTGCTTATTGTGAAAACTGTGGATACATTCATAAGTTGGGGTAAGTAGATTTAAAAGAAATTAATACATTTATCCTGGCACAAAAGTAACAGTAAAGACATTTGTTACAAAAGATTTCAAATAAATGCCATTCTTTTGAATTTTCTATTGCTCAAAGAATTCTAGAATAATGTATCACTGTTTCCACAAAAAATATGAAGCAGCACAACTATTATCAACCATGATAATAAAATATTTTGTATTCAAAATTCAGCTTTGCCATCATGGGAATAAATTACATTTTACAATATATTCACATAGAAAACAGTTATTTAATTAGCAATAATATGTTACTATTTTTTTATGCTCAAATAAATGCAACCTTAGTGAACAGAAAGAGACTTCTTTTCAAAAACACTTTTGAGCAGTACTGCAAATCAAAATATATTGAATTGACGTCTGCAGATTGATTTAATTAAAGTGATCTTCGTAAGTGTATTTTATAAAACATGGCCTCTGGGAATCAAACCCATGATCTTGGTATTGCTTGCTTCATGCTCTACTGTTTAAGCTGCGGGCATACAATAATATTTTCATATATTATAATAAACAGTTCAAAATGGATAAATAACCAGGGTAGCCTTCAACACATCAGAAAATTGAAAGTGGATGCCTGACAACTTGCAACATACCTCAACAGACACTTATGGTGCCAACAGCACGATTGATTATAATGGGAGCAATCTCAAAACCTTCTCCAAATTACAGCCAATGTGACCTTTTATAAGTGAAGATGTTCATGGACAAGCCACTGTCAATCACAGACAGAGAGACAGGAAAGCATGTGGCGACACTAAATATGACAAGATGCAGGTGAAAACCACACAAATGCACAGAGCAGTAAAATGACATACTCGCTTAAACAATCAAACCGTTAAATGAGATATGCAGAGCACTTCATAAGAAACATCATGACAGGTTATGATGTATGTTTTAAAGTGGGAGTGGGAGGCAAAAAATAATAATGCCACATTAATGATGCATAAACACATAAATGTGGGAGAAAATCGAAAAAATAAGTCAGGGTCACATTGAATTCAAAAGACAAAATATGTTTTATTTAAAAACCACCAAAATGCTTGTTCGAGCGATCGATCAATCAATCAATCAATCAAATAAGTGGCATGTTAATGCTGTCCTCAAAAAAGTACATATTTCAACCGGAATTCAAAAGAAAAAATATATTTTGCTTAAAAAAACAATTATATTGAGGTAGATATTGAATATTGTCAAAAGGCTGAATAGTTCTAGTGAAATGAAAGCAGAAGAGGCAGCAGCTCAGTCGAGCCGAACACAAGCAGCCACAGCTGAAGCCACCAGTGATTCCAGATGCACCGTCACCAGAGCGAGTGCTTCTCACTGAATCCTTCCAGCTGTCAGGAAAGAGGAAAGCTGGAAACAATGCAAATGTACATGGCACATGTCTTTTCCCAGGACAGGAGCCAGAGCCACAGAGTGAGACATTTACCCACAAACCCAACCAAAACACCACAAGTGATCATTGCTCATCATGACCATGTGACATACTGTGACCCGGAGTCCTGGAGACCAGCAGGAGAACCGCTCGAGTACCAACTAAAGCAAAACTTTCAATTCAGTTTCAAATTCATCTTTTGCTGTAGTGAGTCAGTAGGAAATATCAGTTTACATTTCCAAACGTTCATTTTGCCATTAATTGTAATAATCCAGTGAGATTTTTGTGCTCACCACTAGGGCGGTCAAAATGGCTGAAAAACTAAATTCGAATTTTGTACTTAAATTATAAAAATTCAAATTATATTCGAATTTAAAATGCATAATTTCAGTTAGGGTGAAGAAAATGCTTTGGCTATTCCTGAGGCCACAGAGGTGCTCATAAAGCATAAGAGAACATAGACTCTCTGCCCCCCCCCCCCCCGAAAAAAAAGTGCATAATGTTTAAAATAATGTTTATGAACCAATTAAAACTAAGTTGTTTAAAAAACTATAAACAAAACAGCATCATGTATGTATGCATAGTTTAATACAAAGGGCGGAAAGCCAATCACACAGAGTACTATTTTCCATTTAAAAACATGAGATGCAGTTGGATATGAAAAAAGCCCCGCCATAAAGTCTAGAGATATTTTTTTCAAAGTTGAACTTGCATTAATTTTACATGGCTTTCTAAACATGCGGCTCTTTTGTGCGAGACGCGAGTGTAGCGCTGATAGATGTCCCTCTAGAAAATGCGTGAAATATGCGTTCTGTGTGTTTTTTTTTTTTTCATGTGTGATTACGGCTTGGCTTCAGGTTTGATGTAAACAAGATCTTCTCCGCATTGATGTTCTCTTTTTCCGCTATACTTTTAATGAACAACGTAGCAGCGCCGCATCTAGTGGCTTCAACTGGATAGGCTAAAAAAAACATTATAATGCAACGACACTTACATCGCCATCGCATCTCGTGCGCCATTGATGAGGCTGCTTAACGCACACCTAAAATTCGAATGCAATGTTTTTAAATTTTTCGAATGTGGATTTTTATTTTAAATCTGACGAATGTTCGAAATTTGAATTTTTTTTGACTGATCTGATCTGATCATCATCAGTCTGTCTGGAATGACATGAAGAAACAGAACAAACTGAGACAGACTCAATCCAGAAGAACTGTGGCAGCGTCTCCAAGATGCTTCAAGAGATCTACCTGCAAAGCTACAGTACTGTTAAAAGTTTTAGGCACTTGTGTAAAAATGCTGTAAAATGAGGATGCTCTCAAAATAATGCCATAAACAGATTTTCTTTATCAATTAACTTCTATTAACTAAATTGAATCAACATTTGGTGTGAGCATCCTTTGTGTTTAAAGCAGCTTTTGCCCTCGGTGCACTTGAGCAGAGTTTTTCAGGAGCTTTGCTATTTAACAGTGTTGGGTGTAATTAGTTACTAATTAATTAGTTACTGTAATTTAATTACTTTTCCCATGAAAAAGTAAAGTAGGGGATTACTCGTATTTTTCTTGTCATTTATTAGTTACTTCTTAGGTAATTGAACTTAATACTGTGTATAGACTGTAAAACATTTATTCACAATACAATAGTTGATTTAACATCAAAATGTAAAGTCTAACCTTAAAATGCATGCTTTTGTGTACCCTGCTCATTTAAATACTTGGTGAGTTAATAGAATATTGTAACACTTTTAGTGTCATGTCTCACGTGTATTAAATAGTGGTATTAGCATGAATATTACTGGGAGGTCTTATTCTAAAATAATGAATAAAGTCTTATTCTAAAAGACCTTATTCTAAATACTAATCTTACCAATGCCAAAGTCTACCTATCATTATCATTAAACTTGATCCCAAAGGTGTCCAACCTATCATTAACTGGCATGGTTAATTAGGATTTAGATAAGTAATTAGTAATAAGTACGTAAATACTTTTGGAGAAGGAGTAATTTGTACAGTAACGTAAGTTACACTGTTGAAGATAGATGTAAAGTTAGTAACTAGAATAATTACTTTTGTAAGAGTATAAACAACATGCTTATTTAATATATGAAACATTTTATTAATATATTAAACGTTTATCTATTTATATAATAACATTTTGTTATACATACATACATAATAAATAATTAATATACATATATAAAAAGTTCTCAGAGCTGTATGGCAACAATTATTTTGCCAATTTGTTTTGACAGTGCTGAAAAATACTTTAAAAAAACAAGTTGAGTTGATTGTTACTTCTGTTGGACGAATTAAATTCTAACTGTAATTCAGTAAATTCCTCTTCCTGACATTCCAATTCAAACTCCAATTCAACATTCTATGCGGCGTGACCAATTCAATTCAAATTCACACTCATGAATTGAACAGGAGCCAGTTGTTGAACGGTGGATTGCGGCTGGCGCATGTGTGCAGTGCGGTAGAACCATCTGGACGGATGGATTAAGGACGCTCTAATGTTTCTGGAATGCTGCCTCTGCACAGCAGATGAAATCTTAAGCGCGCATCTCTGCCGAGTCTCCCAAGACCACAGTGCAAAAAAGAAGAGCTCGCCGAAACACCATCTGCCTCCGTCTGCCTTCATCTTCTGAGAGAGAGAAGAAAGAGAGTGTAAAAGCAGAAGAGAGGGGCAGAAATTAAAAAACGTAGGCATAGATGCTTCCTCACTGCTGCTTCATATCGATACAAGTCCTGTGAGGTGACAGAGAGAGGGGTTTGATTTCTGAAAACCCCTGCAAACCCTCCACCACTACATTGATTCAATGAAACAGCCCTGATTTACACTGACGCATTCTGCTCGCTCTGTTGGGCTTTAAAAGACCATTCAGATTCAGTAACATTATCACATTGACACTTCAGTGCATTCATTTGTTCGCAAGTTTTCTTAAACCATGGCCATGAATTAAGAAATAGCTCCCGCGACTTTTTAATTTGTTCCCTGGTTTTAGTAAAACGTGGCCATGCTGTACAAATTTATCCCCTTGTTTTGATTTAATTAAAATAAGGGCACTAACCAGTACAACTTACCCACAATTTACTCAAATGTGGGAATGAATTAGTACAATTTGGCCACAATTTATTAAAATGTGGGAACAAATTATCACAACGTGGCCACAATTCACTAAAACAAAGGAAAGAAATAAGTACAACTTATACTTATGATTTACTAAAATTAACGAATGAATTAGTGCGAGGCCATTTTTTTATAAATTGAGGCAACGATATAGTACGAGGCTATGATTTAGTAAAACGAGAGAATGAATTAATTATTAGTATGAGGCCCTGATTTACTAAAATTAGGAAATGAATTAGTACAAGGCCACTTTTTAAAGGGGTCATGAACTGAAGAACCAAAATTCCCTTGATCTTTTGACATATAAGAGGTCATTGGGTTCACAAAACATCTGCAAGTCTGGAGAAACCTCAAAAACTTGTCGGTAGTCTGAATATACTAACCGTTTTATATTGAAGGCAGTCTGCCAAAACGACAGCTTGTGGAATCTTCTACTCTATGATGTAATAGTGTGGACAAGCTCCGCCTCCGCAGAAGATGATCAACATCACTGTTTGTTTAGCCCCGCTTCCACCGAATCATCATCATGGATGTGGTTCTACGAGCATGAGGCGAACGCAGGTCCTAGCGGTAGAAACCAAACGATAAAGATGCTCTGAAGACAAGAAGAATCTGCAGTATTTGCACTGCTTTCCTTCTGATCTTAACATTAGGAAAGAGTGAATAAACTTTATTTTAAGTTCCAGACCGCGTCAGTAAGAACTTGGACCTTTGTTCACTTCATTTTACCAAGGATTAGTTTAAAAACAAGGCACAATTCGACGCGGGATTTTCAGAAATATCGAAACTAAAAGACGATGCTGTGACGGCTATATTGGATCCGACAGTGATGACAACACACAAGACAAGTGTGAGTAACTGTTTTCATTACATGATCACCATTGCTTTGTCTGTTAAACAGATCGTTTGATATGTACAGAGTATTTATGTGTCCATCTGTGAAGGATGTAGGCTGTCAAACATACACAACTGTTAGCCAATCATAGCAGTGGGCGTTTACTTCAGAGTCTACAATCCGCCACGCTCCTTCAAACAGAGCGTTCAGATGAGGGGTCAAAACAGGACAGAAAATAACATTCTAAATTATAATGTTTTTTTGATGTAAAAATCTTGATAACATTATACGTGGACCTCAGAGAACAGCACAAAACAAAAAACAGAAGCTGTTCATGACCCCTTTAATGAATCAAGGGAACGAATTAGTATGTAGTCAAGATTTACTAAAATTAGTTAGTTTAATGTGGCAATGAATTACTAAAATGTAGGAACAAATTAGTATGAGGCCACGATTTACTAAAACAAAAGAAAGAAATCAGTGTCGTTGCATTATAATGTTTTTGCTAGCCTATCCAGTTAAAACCACTAGATGCGCCGCGGTGCGCCTGCGTTGTTCAGTAAACAATATCAGCGGAAAACGAGAACATCAATGAGAGCGATCTTGATGTACATCAAAAACCCAAACAAAGCCGTTCAACCCAGTGACTCACAATGGAACAAATTTGGTAATTTAGCCACAGATTTGTAAAGGGGGAATGAATTTGTACGAGGCCACAATTGACTAAAACAGCAGTTTTCAATTGCAGTCCTTGCACCCCCGCTCAAGGTCCGAGCGTTTTAATTGGCTTTCCTATCTGCCTGTCAAGTTATGTATTAGCATACCTCTGCGCACCGTTCGTGCAGACAGGATACGTCATCAGCGCATTCACGCAAGCTGTGCAGACAGAGCGAGAATGGCAGACAAACATCAACAACCCGATTTTCCTTCCTGCAGTACTTTTACTAACTGTACTATAAAGTTTTCTCACAGGTGAATGACACATGATGTAGCCCAGCGGAATTTTTTTTTTTTCCACATCTGTCATTAAGCCTCCCTGCTCTGCATGTTTTGCATGTCTCTCTTAGTTAACACACCCGATTCAGATAACAAGCTCGTTAGAAGTGAGCTACGTGCATGAAACTGTGTTCCGATCGATATGATTCCTACACAGTGTTCATTGCTCCCTACAACCTGAGCAGTGGAAATCTGTTGAAGTTTACTTCACTTAGGAACATTCATTCATGGATTTGCGCTGCGCAGCGTCTTCACACACATCACACACACACACACACGGTCTTCACATCCAGTCGAGGATTGGAATTGGGAACCGCTTATGTAGCCTATTGTAGTAATGTTGTCTCTGTTATTCTGGTCTGTGAGCGTATATATGCGTTCAGGGGGCGTGGCTTTGGACGGTGATTGCAGAGAGGGTGGGACATTCGCTTTCAGTGCCATCAGGCTAAAGTTAGCATTTTCCAAGATCATCTACTGCACCTTTAAAGTGTGCGAGACGTGAATTTAAATTGCATTTATTTACAGAGGTATATTATGGCACACATCACACTTTTGTAGTAAGTTTCGTCTGTGTGAAGATGCTGCAAGTGCAAATCCGTGAATGAATGTTCCTGAAGTTAAGTCAACTTCAACGTATTTTCCGTGCTCAGGGACTAGGGAGCAATGAAGACTGTGTAGGGACCATGTCAATCTGAACACAGTTCATGCATGGAGTTCTCTTGCGAGGACTGGAATTGAAAACCGCTGTACTAAAACAAAGGAAAGAAATAAGTGCAACTTGGCCACTATTTACTACAACAAGTGAACAAATTTGTGCAATTTGGCCACAATTTACTAAAACGAGGCAACTAATTAGTACAAGGCCACAATATACTAAAATGAGGAAACAAATCCATTCAGAGTGACCATGATTTACTAAAACAGAAATAAATACAACTTGACCACGATTTACTAAAATAAAGGAAAAAATTGGTACAATTTCGCTACAATAAACTAAAATTAGAGACAAATTAGTACAATTTTGGCCACATTTACTTAATTGGTGACCACAATATATATGTATACATTATATTTTCTTCCATACTCCATAGCGCGATACTATATATATATAAATGTGACTTTACTTTACAACTCAGAGGTTTAGCCCTAAAGATGTACTTGACCAAAAAAGCATGAAAGGAGAAATTTCAGAAATTTCAGATCCTGAATGTGTTTTATATCCTTTTCTGAGCTTAAAAGAAATGTTTCGATCATCTGTCATGTATGGAAAGATTTGCACAAAATATTCCTATTTTCTATCATTTTTAATCTTTGAACACACATGCTATCGCGTCTGCTGCTTCGGTGGCTGTTAAGCACACTTGGCATTCAGAAGGTGAGGAGAGACGTTCTGCAGACGTGCCCTGCTGTGCGATAATACAATTATAGATTTATGTCCGTTATTTTTGGAGGCTTACGGGCATTAAGAGGGCGATCGAACGGAGTCAAAAGACCTCCAAGCAAGACCAGACGCAACACAGAACACATTGTTATCTGACCGCATGAGTGCAGGTTTGTTTGCGAGGATGCATGTGGCCGCATGTCCAGCTGTCATGTGCTCATTCTGTAAAATACTTTGTTTTTCATTTTCCACATATTAAATAGCAAATCGGCTTAATTAGCTTGAGCTCTTTGCTTTCTCGAGTCTAATTAAACTCATGTAGCGCCGCCAGTTGGTGTGTGTATTCGCTGTTTAAGCTCATTAGCGCTGTTTGCAAAAGCGAGAATCACTGTAACTATTGCTCATACGTGAGGTTACAGGGTTTATAAAACACCCGATGAAGTGAACAGACTTATTATTTTCACTTGTTCTTTTGGAATTTGATGTTCTTTTGGAATTTCTATTCATTGAATACTGAAAATAAATACACAAAAAAACATTTTTCAACAATAATGAGATGTTTCTTGAGCAGCAAATCAGCTATTAGAATGATTTCTGAAGGATCATGTGACAGTGAAGACTGGAGCAATGATGCTGAAAATTCAGCATTGATCAAAGAAATAAATTACATTTTACAATATATTCACATAGAAAACTACATGTAAAAAATATTTTACAATATGACTGTTTTTTCTGTATTTCTAATCAGACTTGGTGAGACTTTAAAAATCTTACTGACGCCAAACTGTATATCCTTATGACAACATTTGACCTTAATATTGATGTATATAATCTAAAATGGCTCAGAGAAATAACCATAATAACCAAATAGCAGATCTTCAATCAATCACTGATGCATTCAAATGGACAGAACTGAATCTTACCAACTTTCACAATGTTTCTGCTACTAAAGCTTAATTAGGAGACACAAAAACTCTTTCTTAAGCCATAAACAAACAGAACACAAGCAAACAAAGGCAGAAAAATCAGACGGCACATGCTGCAACATATTTGAGATTTCTGCTGCACAGCAGCACCAGGATTGACACGGGTGAGATTTGTGAGTCATTCTAATATCTGAGCGGTTAAAATGGGGTCTTTGTTTTCTCTGAGCGTGAGAGAGAGAATTCAGCGTGGTCTTAATGAGCTGTCCAGTAAATGGATCGGTTGTCTGGACACAAATGAAGTTCAGTGGCAGAAATTAAATGGAATGATTATTCACTGAGGTCGAGAATCCCAGACAGACACTAAAGCAGCAGCATCTCCACTGACAGCGCCATTTACTCCACAACACTTAAAGATACAGATCACAAAAATGGATTATTCTTTTAATGTCACTCCAAAATGTATGCAGTCCAAAAAATATAGATCAACAATTAAAATACAGTGCAGATGGAATGTAAGAACTTTCTGTGAACTGTTAACTGGTTCAACCAATTAAACTCAAAAGAACATTTGTTTACAAATGAATCACTTAAAGCTGAAGTCTGCAAGATTAGCCTCTTTGTCGCCATCTCTGTATGAAACCTGCAATTGCAGTTATTTGCAGAATATTTTTGAACGTGTGCGCGTGCACGTGTGGTGTTGATGACACCCAGATTCTAGCCTATGTCTTTGAAGTATGACCCAAATAAGAATTTTCATCGGATATTGTATCTGAACGAGTAAGTGAGAAGTCTGCCACTTTTGTTCTGACCAACTGAGGAAAAAAGCAGTACAATAAACTACAGTACAAGCGCTACAATGGTGAAAAGAACTGAGTCAAAAGAACAGTTTGTTCACAAATCAGATTTCACTATGGCTTGTTACTCCACATAAAACAATAGACAGTCTGAATTTTGCACAGATACATTTGCTTCAGAAAAAAACAAAAAATTGAGATTTCAGAATTGATATTTTACTACATGCATGTTTGGAAACGTGCTCTATCATGCTGTCAGTGCAGATCCTAGACTTCTGGGGGCCCAACGCAAAACTGTGTCAGCGGGGGGCGGTGGAGTGGGGTATGAGGCGGTTATGAAACGAAGTGAATAAAACGCATTTGGTGTTGTATTCACTCTGTCCAAATCGCGCACTCACGGAAAGCACTTGGAGGAAACAGTGTCTCTTTCAACTGTTCAACTAAATTTTTTTTGTCTTGAGCAAGGCAGTACGACTTACCTTACATGATTTGACTGATTTTTAAGTAGGATCAGGGCGGACAGCGCACGCATTAAAAAGAAATGATCATTTCCTGTTTTCGCAACCGCTGGCCATAGTTTCCAAAAGCATCGAAATTAACATTAATCATTATGGAAGCGCAGAGGGGGCCCCTGGTGTTGCGAGGGGCCACTACGTATGCTTGTGTAATTTTGGATAAGAGGATCAGCTCTGCAATGCGTTTTTATTGACAAACACAGTAAGCATCCCGTGGCGTGTCTCACGCTCTGATCCATTTACATGAACTAGGACACACGTCCAAAGTGGTTAACGTAAAAGGAGGCTGTGGAGAATCTGGCGTCCCGTACCTTGTCAATCTGTGAGCTCAACTAATGGAGACTGTCTGTGGCCTGTCATCCAATCTGCCCCTCGAAACCAAACTAATGCACGCCGAACTATGAATCCATCATGCCGGAGCATAAGAAGGCGGGCTTATGACGGATAAAGAGAAACGAACAGCATGCACTTAATCAGATGGAGATGAGGAGGTTTAAGAAATATTTGAGTACAGAGGACTGCAAATAGGTATTAATCCAGTTTTATTTAGAAAAATATTTGTTACTGAAATTAGGGGTGGCCGTTAGGGCAGAAAATATCATATCACAGATTTTTGTTTTTAGAATAATATTCATGATGCTACGATATTCGTGGTCAGTGTTGGATGTTACTATTTTGCGCTAGTTATTGCAAGCGAATTTCTGCCGTATTAGAATGGGACAAAGCATTTCAAGGTAACAAAATATAAAAAGAAGGTGGATATTTTAGGGATAAAAGTGGGTGAACAATAAAAATCTTTGTCATACCCCCACCAAAACCCACACCAAGTCCATCAAACACAATACTCCTCACCACAGCGCTACTGCATTAAAAAATGAAGAACACGTACACATTACAAGTACACTATAATATACATATATAATAATAACCAAACAGTGCTTATTTTTAGAGCCAAAAATAGGGGTATTTTAGTCAAGGACGCTACACAAAGTAAAAAATAATATAAGGAAAATTGACATAATAATATAAAAATAAAAAGACATATAAGATTGAGTCCTATTAAAGGCAACTGATAGTAAAAGTTTTAGCAAGAATGGGGAGTGATTTTTCTCTGCGTTCTGTGGTTTAGTTAACATTAAAGGAATAGGGTCACCCAAAAATTTAAATTCTGGTCACTCTGTCTGTTACTTTCTGTGTAGTGTTTTATTTTCTATACCCAGCATTGTAACTCGCAATACTGTAAAGTTGTTTAAACATGAGGAGTGTACTTTCTTTCTGCTGAAACATAAGATCTATTTTGGAGAACTGGAAAACCAAACAGTGCTGCGTCCACGATGAGAATCCATAGTATTTTTTTTCCTACTATCAAACTTAATGGGAACCAGCAACTGTTTGGTTACACACATTCTCAAAAATATATTCTTTTGTGTTCAGCACAAGAAAGCAAACTAATAAAGATTTGGGACAACGCGAGCTAATAATGACAGAAATTAAATTTCAGGGTGAACTACCCCTTTAATGACAGCGGGGTGACTGGTTTAGTACTCTCCCTTTAAGGGGTCATATGATGCGATTAAAAGTTTTCCTTTCTCTTTGGAGTGTTACAGCTGATTGTGCATAATAAGATCCCTGAAGTTGCAAAGACTTAAAGTCTCAAAACCAAAGAGATATTCATTATCAAATGTAAGACTCTGCCACGCCCCCCTAAAACATATCTACCTCACTATGTGTAAATATTATCATAATGCGGCCCAAATGTTCACGCAAATAAAGAAGGCGTGGTTTCAGTAACTGCAGTTAGTGTTGAAGCAGCATGTCATGGAGACGCTGTGTGTTTCTAGGTGAAGCAAAAGCACTTTATTTGGCCTTGCGAAAGTAGATTGATTTAGGAATCTTAAGATTACTTACAACAGAACAGCAAGGCATTGTATGGATGACCGTTTCGTGAACCTTGGAGAGGAGGTAATTCTGACTTTGCTAAGACAACCTGGCGCTTCTGAATCAGCTAATGGTTTTGTTATTATTTTATAGTATTTGCTATTGGAACTGTTCAAATGCGGGTTTTGCGCAGCGGTGTGTTGTGTGTGAGAGAGAAGGAGAGAGAGATTGATTTTGAGAGAGTGGGAGAGATAGAGAGAGTGTGATGGAGAGATGGATGATGGAGAGAGAGAAGGAAGATGAGGAGGACAGGTCAGATCACAGTGGAGTCGGCTGTCTTAACCGTGGCTTGTGTACTGCAAACACATACCAGCTTCATCACTGTGTCTGTCACGCGACTCTGTTCCCCTTTCGGGCTTGAACTGATGGTAAAACTAATGACATTATTTACTGTCTTTACATTATTTTGAAAGATGAAGCTCGTGATTAAGGTAAGGGGCTCATTGACATTGCCGACGAGTGCTTGCGGTGTTCGGCCAATCACAATGCACTGTGTCAGCTGGCCAATCAGAGCAGACCGCACTTGTCAAAGGAGGGGGCTTTGTAGAAAACAAAGCATTTGAGAGAAGCGGGGCATATAGGACCTACAATAATGACAGTATTTGAAAAAAATAATAAAGCATGTCAACATATTCTGTTACACCAGTATTTGTGTATTACACAAAATAATGATCTTTAAAAAAAGCATCATATGACCCCTTTAAGACCTGCACTGCACGCGTTTCTCTTCCAACTGTTTACTTTCATTTTAGACATAAAAGTCTATATGTAAACCTTGTGTGTTTTGACAGTATTAGTGCAAAAGATAACTTAGTCCAGTAATCAGGCGCTGCTTAACAGGCTTTTTAGTGTACGCGCTCAGAAAATGCGCATCAGAACAGCACACAAATTAAATGTTTAACCGGAAAGGCTTTAAAGCACATGCAAAGAATTTACTTTTGTGATTGCGAATAAGTGCAGTGTCCAGTGAGAGTAACTCTATCTCCGAGTTAAAATTAGATGTGAATGTATGTGGCATTGTACAGTATATTGAGACGGAGGCGCCAGTACTGCAACTGACAGAATGTGCACTGTAGCGCGATACTACAATATTTCTTCAAAACAAGATTGTGGAGACATTTTAATCGTCCACAATCAAAAATCGTCATATCGCACACCCCTAACTGAAAGATATTCTTGAATGTCTGCATTCTTGCATAGACAGAATGGCATATTACAATACTGTGACCGTGTTTACTGCAGCGCTGAATCTGCAATGAATCAATGCTAAGTGCCCCCCGCCCGTTTGGAGGTCAATGATGATTCACTGACTGAATCTTCAGAGTGGTTCTTCACTCATTAAAAAAAATGAACCAAAAATTGTTATGTTGTTTAAACGTAAGATTTAAATCAAAATGCAAACTGACAGGTTGTCCATATGACAACGTGTAGTTAAAGAATTACATTCCAGAAGAGCGGCTCTGATGGTAAAAATAAAAGATATAAAATTAAATTTCAAATAAAAAGAACCTTATTTTTATTGAGTTAAAATAATAAAAAAAGGATAAATAAATAAATCTCAAAATATAATAAAAAAAATGGAAAAAAAATTACATAAATTATTATTATTATATATAAAAAAAATATCATTAATGCAGCCATTACATGTATGTAACATTAAGCAGAATATAAATGGACCAGAATCATAAAATTCCTGTTCCCATCTGTAGCTGTATTTTGTGAGTGTGTGTGGTAACACGACGTTGGCAGCTGTGAATGCAGTGAAGTTACAGATCTATCAAACGCTCAGTAAAGATTAATGCTTTATTCACCGAGGCCAAGCAGGGTGTGACATGAGAAAAAGCAAGCAGGTGTACAAAATGAAAATGTGAACACACACACACACACTAAAGAAAGCATACTCTAACCTTGACAACTGCAGATGCTTTATGGTGCCAACCGGTTTTTATTTGTTTCACGTCGACTCGCTTGTTATAATGACTGACGGTTTTGATGAAGAGAGTGTTCTGACCATCCTTACCGCTTACACAATATACTCTCACACCACAATAAACCAAAACCAAACACACACATCCAACTCTCTCTCTCTCACAAACACCTCAACAGCTTCTGCAGACTTCAAAACATCAGCCTTCATCACAAAAAACAGGTTCTGAGAGAAATGCAAGCCTCATATTTATCCAAACACCAAATAAAATCATGTCATGATCATGAACCCATCAACAACATTTCAAGGTCACATTTCACTTCAAAATAAAATGAATAATAATAATAATAATAAAGTATATATATCTAATATGTTATATATATATAATAAATATATAAACTTTGTGGGCTTATTTCAGGACAAACTTCTTATTACTATAATGCACTATAAATACAGAAATATTGCCTACAATTAACAAGCATTTAAATAAAATTCAATAGAATTTAAAAAATGTTGTATGTATTAAAATGCATCTAATATGCCTAACAGATCTTATTCACTTTAATAAGTCTTACTGTGCATTATTCATTGGTGAACATTAATTCATCGATGCACAAAAAAGTTTCTTCATAATATTTCATAATATTTATACTTTATATGTACTTAATAAATAAATGCAAATAAAACATAACAATATGCAACCATTTTTTGTTGTTTGAATAAAATAATCAATTTATTCAATATTTCAGTATTATTCCTATGACCAAACATTTGGTGACACAGTTTGTTGCTTTGTTTGTCTCGCATTTTGCAGTGTCTTCTGATTACCTTAAAGTAGCATGGGAAAATCACACTGGAATTAATATTTCAAAAGAGATTTGGGAGGAAGGACTGAAACTAATTCATACCTGCTCTATTAATGCTTTCATAAGATTTCAACTTATAGAGTTTAAAGTGCTGCATAGGTTACACTATACCAAAACTAAACTCAATAAAATGTACCCTTCAATTTCACCATTATGTGATAGATGTAAGAGCTCAGATGGCATGCATGGTCATTCTTTTTGGTTTTGTCCTGAGATTTCTGAGTTTTGGAAGAATATTTTTTTACGGTGGTACTCAAATGTTTTTGGAGAAGATATCAGTCCAGGGGCCCGTTCTTCGTACGTCGCTAACTCAGTTAGCTGGATTTGATTGTTGATGATTTGGCATGATCTTGGATTGTTTGGTTCTTCAAAGCTCATCCCAGAGTTGCTGTCATAGCAACAGGTCCATAAGCTTAAACCTGCTCGGGCGCAGGCTTATTTCATGTAAACAGGATTAGATTGCATCTTTTTAAGCAGAACTGATACTTAAAAATCTGTCCGCTACCACCGCTACTTTACTACAAGAGTACCCTACTAATCCAGGGACAACAATTTAAAATAATAATCATTTAAAAATAATTTAAAGATAAACTAATATGTTGTGTAGTCTTAAATACTATAGACACAGCCAGTTTTACACACATACAATTAGATTTATTTGTCATAAAATTATTACTTCATAATATTCAAGTCTTACACACATGCTATACAGATAACATAGAGTTGTGCATTAATTTGAGTGATGACAGATATAATGGGAGTGGCTTGATGGAGCGCAGGAGACGCAGATAACATGATCTTGACCCTTAAGAAACTTTTAATTAATGCTGTCACGTAACAAATCTGTTCAAATGTAAAATTAAATGAATTGCTAATTACTTCATTATAATAAAAATGTAAAGCCTGTACAAATTTTTGAAATCGAGAATATAAATAATTGGGAACCATGTAAAAAATTTAAATAAAATAAAAAGAGTGCACATTTCATTTATCTATTATAACATTTATGTAGTTTTGTTCGCTTGGCTGTTTCCTTACAAAAGTCCCAAAAAATGTTTTAATTATATGATGTCATTACGTTGCTGTCTTGCCGCCAGCCAATCACTGCATTGCTGATCGTGGTTTTGAGTATCGATACATAGCCCCTTTTAATCCAACCCATGAACGCGCAATTATCTCAGATAACTCAATCCAGCCATACTAATCATCAACAACAGCTGCGTTTGAAGAACCGAATTAGCCAGATCCTAATTATTATTTTATTCCATTTTTAATATTTTGTTTGACTTTCTTGTGCATCTGGTGTTTTGGTGGGGTTTTTTGTATTTTCTTTTGTGTGGTTAGTTCATGTATAGCATACTTTTTGTATACAGTTCGTGGGATTTTGTTTTGTTTGTGTTTTATAAAAACTGTTAGAAATAAAATATATATTTTTTAAATGTCAGTATTATAATTTTCCAATGATTTATCATGTTGACTTTAAAGGCAGTACAACAAATACTACCGTGAAATATAAAATTGTAAAAAATATATCATCAAATTACAGCAATGGAAATTAGATTTTTAGCATTACAGTAATGCAAATTTTGTGAAAAATGTGTTTGATTGTGTTTAATAAAAATAATGCCACAATCCAAAATCTTAGTGCTCAAAATGTCTTATTTCTTTCTCTTGAGTTCAGTGTGAAATACAACGTGTTTTTGTGAGATTCACCCAACTGACAGAGAAGCGGGAAAGATCACGTGATCAGTCAGACCAGCCTCAGGAATGTGGAACTGATGCTAAAGACAGAAGCCGGCCAACAACACACACACACACACACACACACACACACACACACACACACGAAACAGCTGCCCGACGTATCTGCTTCCTCAAGGAGCAACAGGAGAAAGAATGTGCCTCCTGATAATGAGCTCTCTCACAATCTACAACACACACACTCTTAAACTGGTGGCAATGTCTTCCCATGAGTCTCTGCTCGGCTTCATTCCAGCAGTCACGCGTCAGTCATCGCCTCAGGAATCACAGGACGGCCCTGATGCTTTGTGCTCTGCTGCTCTCACGGATTTCTCTTACCTGCAACTGAGTTCGGCCGAGGCATCATCAGACTAGACGTGTTCTGCGTGGGATACTGGACGGGGCCCTCGGACCCTACGGCTCCTGAAGTCTTCTTAGCCGTGGAGATGCTCCGTACACCGGTCCCAGATGTTGACGCTTCCTCCTCGGCCACCGGAGAGCACGTGTCTGGCCGCACATGCTGAGCGCAGCTCCTTATGCTGCCCTCTTTACCCCACTCCAGACTGGAGCCGCTGCGGTCGTCATTCTCTGAAGAGCTGGTGATGGTGGCTGGACGAGAGGAAACTGAATTACTGACACTGTGTGCACACATGATTCTGATTCATTCATTTAAACTGATTCTATTCAATTCAAATCACAAGTACAGACTACATTACAGACAACAAAAAACTCTTAATAAGTTGTTCACCATCTTGATTAGTTTGAGATACATCATGTACTCTCTGGTTTGGATTTATTCTAGTCCACACTATAAATATAAAAAAAAATATATATACGGAGGGAAGTAGGGGTACCGTAATGGTTAGAGAGTCGGACTAGTAACCCAAAGGGATTGTGGGTGGGGGGAGTGAATGTACAGCGCTCTCTCCCACCTTCAATACCACAATTGAGGTGCCCTTGAGCAAGGCACCAAACCCCCAACTGCTCCCCGGGCCCGCCGCAGCATTAAAATGTCCCACTGCTCATGGAATGCTGTGTTCACGGGGTGTGTGTTCACGCTTGTGGGCAATTAAGGATGGGGTGAAATGCAGAGCAAAGTCACAAGTATGGGTTCACGATAATGTCATAGAATACTTATTAATCCTAATATATTATATTATATATATATGAGATAAACAGCTAAGTTTCTATGTAGTTTAATTGAGATTCATGTAATAAAATAACAAAACCTGAAATTAAGCTAATACAAATTACATAGGACCGTTATGTTATTGTTTAATGTATTGCAGTAGTTTACACTCTTAGTTTCCCGTACTAATAAAAACTGAACTGAAGATTAATCACATATACGTACTTAAAAAGTATTAAAAATAAAAAAACGAAAACAACTACTAAAAGAAAATATTTTTTAAAAATTACAAATATTAATAACAACTATAATAGTATTTAATAGAGTGTATAGATATGTCTTGTAATGCCAGTCAGTCATAATTAAATAATGATAATAATAAAAAAAAAAAAGAATTGAATCAAGAATCTTCATATAGTGCCAGTGCTAATCTGCAGCATTGGAGGAGACCTACAAATAATAAAAGTGAAAATCTTTTCCACATTCCTTTAAAGAGGCAGAGATGACGACTGGCTAACAGGAGAGCGTGTAAACGAAAAACGTCAGAAAAAGACGTGACACAGACGAGAACTAAAGTCAATCTCAGATGAGCATCATTACCACTCATAAACTGATGAGTCACTGACCTTATCAACACTTTCACCTGATCGCGTTTCCCGCCACATGCTGCAAATGAGCAACAACCTCAGTACAAACTGCCCGTTACAAACACGCAGTTTACTTTACATCAGGATGGATGTCTATGTGGATCAGTGTTTGCTATCGCTGCTAATAACTCAGCCTTTCTCTTTTCTTACAATTTAAAAAATAAACAAAACATGAACAGACAAAACACACCAACAAAGTACAAAACTGAACAGCTGAATTAATAGAGAAAAAGCAAAAGTGTGAATTCATGCACGTGTGTTTGTTCAGTGATCTGACGGAGGCGGATGAATCTCTGGGTTCAGTTTTAGCTCCTGAGTTTATTACTAAATAACACGCGTGCTTCTGTTTTGCATTCATTTCCGCATTATAAATGAATTATCTCCAGTCTGAGTGAATATAAATGTGTAAATGTGTCAGTATTTGGTTTCTTCTGCTGTAATGACAGCAGCACTGGAGTTATCCGAACTAAACCTTTTTTGAGATGATCCAAAGAGCATCTGACCATCTCTATAAAGTCACATGAGCACTGACACTCATTTACTTACACATAGAACTATTTTGACGATTCTTCAAAAACTTGCATTTTTAAAAATACTTTTATAGATCCTGCACTCACAAAAAGCAATTCTAACCAATGAAATATACTAGAAGCAATTACATGCAATATAGTAATTGCTATAACATTTTAGGATTGTTGATTTCCATGATATTTCCAGAAATTCTTAAAATTCCAGGGTTTTCATGACTATGAGAACCCATTTAAACATTTCTTCTTCATTGTTTAAAATGTTTCAAAATCCTCAAGCACTGTTTAAATAACAGATGTTCAATATGGTGTCAGATGTATACGTGTCTGTAAGTGCATCTAAACAAGCTGTTCACAGCAGCATCACACTGTTTGCCTTTTCTTTCTGCTGATTCTTCACAAACTTCAAAGTCATGAGAGCATTAATCACATCCTGAGCGGGTCACACAGGCCAAACACACTGCTCTACATCAACAAACCAGCAGACCTCCTTCAGAACGTCTGCTGCTCTTTCTCTCATCCTAAAACTCAGTGTAAAGACAACAGGCCTAATGCATTAAACACCAGCAGAACCCATTCCTGTGTAACCCGTTTGCAAAACAATTCTTGCAAGAATGGATTTGACAAACAATTTACGCAGAAATTTGTCATGCTGCTTATGTGCACTACATCTAATGGACAAAATAAACTCCTCACAAGATAAATGCGATTAAAAATTGGCTATAATTCAAGGTTAGACGCCCCTTTCTAACTACAACTTTGTGGTAATAACAAATATTCTCCAATATTTTCTCAGAAACTAGGACTGCCAGCCTGTAATGCTGCATAATTCATAGAGAAATGTTGAAGAGTGGAGCTGAAAACCGACTTTCTGAAGCGGCCAAGCTGCATCAACACCTCATCCTGCGAAACACCCCACGTTTGGATCTGCAGGCCAACATGAGCTGTGATTTCAGCTCTCAATCTCCACAAGATGAAGCAGAGCTTGTGGAGCAGAGGATGATGGGATGGGCTTTTAATGGGGTGATGAAGATGCAAAACTGGTGTGGTAGATTTTCAGTTATTGGGTGACACAGAAATGATCAGGTCATATGTTAACCGAAAATCAAAAGTATAAACATATTTTCCCCACAAATTCTAATTACCATAATGTGTAAAAATCTCATTCCCATTCATTTAATATCACAATCTAATAAAATCTAAATCAGTCTGGACACTTTTTTAAAATTATTTTTTTTAATTATTAAAAGTAGTAAAACAAATACTACCATGATGATACCACATTTCTACTTCCATCAAAAAAAAAACAAAAAAAGTGACCTTAACAATTAAAATTAGATTATAAAAACAGGCTTTGTTGTATTTATGGCTTTTTTTTATTATACTATATATTGGAATATTCAGTATTATATAAAATGCTTCATAATAAGTAAATATTATTATTAATATATATTTTTTTTTGATTATTACTTTTTTCTTACATAATTGATTTGAGATGGTAGGACTTCCATACATTCACCGAACTGAAAGGAAGTTGAATTTCTCAGAAACTAGGCACCATCCTATATTCTCATTTTCATTGTTTCAGTGGAAATGTGTAGATATATATTTAATATATAGATTTATTACTATATATTAAGTGTTTATTTAACATTATTTAATTTGTAGAATAAAATTGTAAGTATACGTATAACGGCATTATTTTTGGACTAAATTATGTTGATTTTATTCAAAAAAAATATTAATCAAATATTGTGTACTAACCAGTGTTATTTTAGTATCACTGAAAGACTATTATAATTTGTATTAATATTTTGAAACTGTTTTTATTTTTATATGTTCTATTTTCATTTGAATTTTAGTTACAGTTTTGGTACTTTTATTGAGTGTTCCATTTTTAATAGTCTTTGTATATGTCGACATAGTTTTTTATACATTTTTATTTCAGTTTTAGTTCTTTTAAAGTTAAACTACATTAAAATGATAATGTTGCCTAGGCAACTAGCTGAAATTTTTAAAAAAGTTTATTTTTTATTTTTCAGTTTGAAAAAAAAAAGTTTATTTTGTCAAGAAATGGAAACCTTTTTATGGTTTTAGTTTCAGTTTTTGTTAACTATAATAACCCTGGTCCAGACTGTATGATGGTCATTCTTTCACTTTATGCTAATGAGGATTTTGAGGTGTTGTGTTGTGTGTGTTTCTCACCAATGATGCCGCTGTCTTTGCTCTCGAGGGTGGAGCTGGGGCTGGTGATGGCTCCACAGGCCGGCTGGCCGCTGTTACTGTTTAAGGTGGAGCAGGGGCTGTCCGTACACGGAGACGCCGTGCTGCTGGTCAGAGTGGAACACGGACTGATTCCCTGATTCACTGGACACTGCAGAGATAACAGAGAGACACGCTGATGTTAATGGAGGCTGCTTTAACAGTAATAATGCAAACACTGTTATATGTGTTACAGTATATGGAGGGGTAGAAGAGAGAAGAGAGAAGGATTATAACGCCAATGTTGAGTTTAACGCACAACAGCTAAATCAATCTCAGAGTCTGATGTTTCTCTTCAACCAAATAAAACCAACCAGCAGAAATAAACAACTGATGAAGCACAAATCCCTGACATGTCACCAGAACCTCATCCAAGGACTCAATCCAGAACTTCAACCAAAATACCTGGAGAAAAACCACCTATTAGCATCTATATTCAAAATCTCAATAAACGTACTGACATGATGCACAGTCACAAGGGTTTACAGTGCTTACAGCTACAGTACAAGTAAGTTCTGCCGAGTGCTGCTCAGTTTGTGATCGCGAATCTCGAAAGTGAAAGTAAAAAACAAGTTCATAAGCGATTTCAATGCCCCGCATATTGATGCCCGCAGTTTATATACAGTATAATTACACAACGATATAAGGATAGTGAATTTATATTTTTCCTCCCACTCAATCTATACCTTTAGGGGTTCCATTTCGAATTTGATGTCCTAGTCTTATGAGCAGTTGATTTATGCTAATCAACAGACTGTTATGTTAATAAGTGCCGTCATTCGGTTATGTTTATAATATTAATATGTTTCAGCACGTTATAATCACTGAATGGCTTGAGTTAAGGTAGCCTATCTTCTGAATTAAACAGTTTATCATACAGATTGAAAGCGTGAATCCTGTCTCTCTCTGTTTATGGGTGTTTGTGCGTGCATGTGGGGGAGGGGTGCGATTTTCGAATAATAATCGAATAATACCCAGTGATTTTCGAATATATTATTTTTGTTTGGAATGCCCATCCCTAATTTATATTTACATATAAAAACGGCTTTATACGTTGAGTAATTATATTAAAATATAAATTATTTAAAAGATTTATAATAGAATGAATAATTATGATTAATATATAGTGTTATTAATTTATTTGTATTACTATCTAATATTATTATTGAATATTATCCCAAATATTCAGCTTTTCAATGTTGAAATTATATTGTCTTGACATATTACTCATGAGTTGTTTCTCAAACCATATCCCCTTTTAAGGTTTTATTGTCACCTGACACAATGACTTTCTGCATTAATAACAGTACTTCATTATTATTATTTATAATAATATCATTAATATACAATTAAGAATTATATTGCAATTATACAACAACAACAAAAAAATTATATATTTTTTTAAATTCCAGATGCTTTTTTTAAAATGCTAATTATTTTTTCTTATTACAATCTCCAGATGAAAATAACAAATACCAACTAGGATCATTATTTACTTTAAACCCCCAAACATACCACATTTTTTGTGCACATGACAACAAAATGTCCTTCCTGATGTTGAGCCACATGAATAGTTAATTTTAATATTTAAATATATAAACTATTTCAATGTTATAGTATAAGATAGTAATAATAATACATACATATTTAAATATAAAATTATTCCTCTCTTTAATATTATTATTATTTACTTGCTTTATTATTTCAGCTTTTAAATGTTATTTATTTTTTGACACTCACACGTAGACATTTTTGACATTAACAACCCCCAAAAATATCATAAATCATTTCAATTCAGACTTTGAAAACGTTCATCATAGAAGAGGTGCTTTCATTTCACTGTCTGGATTAAATTTATTTCTGAGCATATTTTTGATTAACATAATAGATCCAGACAAAAAGAAATGCACTAATGTCAAGTTACTGACTGTTGAAAAGCCTGAATGAGGCAGACTGTTTACGTCCTTCTCGCTCAGACCCCAAACACCAGCAGCCCCTCTGAGTCATCGCAGGAACGTGAGTCAGTCAAGGTCACAAAACCTGATGAAAGTTCCTTTAAAACAAACTTCCAGACGACAGCCTGATGAAACAGAATAAAGACGCTCACCGAATCCCGCTGGACGGCATCGTCTAAGAACACACGACGCAGATCATTACCAACTCTCAAAGAGACACATTGTTGCTTCCCTCTTCACGCAATTCCCACACGCCTTCAGAGCGACGAGCCATTATGATTTATTAAACAAAAGCATTGCACATGAAGGGCGTTCGGACCACAGCCTCAGCCTAATTATCTCATCATCCGAAACCCTGACAGAACAAAACTACTTCTGGAGCAGACCTCAAGTTAACACGACTCAAGTTTCTGCTCGCCGGCTCTGCAGCGGCTCAGAGCGAACGGGAATGACTTACTGTGGTGGCACACAGACACACTCCTCATCGCGTCTCACACTGACAGACGGCAAACAAGCGGCTTTAATCCTTGCGGTTTTCTCACGTCCATCTCACCGTCTCGCTCTCTCACTCTGGCAGCGGCTGCGGAAAATACCTTTTTTTCATTCTTGTCGTCCATAGGTATGCGCGAGGAGCCCGGGATGCCTTCGCCCAGCAAGAACCCCAAGCGTGTCATCAACTTCCTGAGTGCGGGGGAGGGGACTGACCGGCCACTGAAACACACAGCGAGAGAGAGAGAGAGAGAGAGACGGGTGAATGAGAGAGACAGACCTTACAGGATCTGCGCAGATAACACGCCAGCGACTGCAACGCACTGCCATTCTCTGGAACAGGCACACAATGGAATTCACAAGGAATGTCATGATTCAGAACTTAAACTGACTCGGTTTACTTTCTTAATTCATGTTCCTGGTCTTATTGTAAATTCTGCATCTTATTCTACAGGAAAAAAGAATCCATTTGCTCCACCTCTGAAACAACTCTCCTTTGTTGACACCACAAATGCCTCACATTTTTAACCCCTCCCCCTCTCCAATCTGATACACTGTTTACAATCCAGTCATTTCCTGACAAATAAAAATCACATTCTATATCACAATTTGCAATACAATTCCAATGAATGAGAATCGAATCCGGTAACAACAACCAATCCATCATTAAGGCGTTTTAACTTTAAACTATGTTCTGGTCAAAATACCACTTCATAATCCATAATAATGCTTCCTCCATTGAAAAATCCGCTCCTGTTGGCTCTCATCTCAAATCCAGGCCACTCTATTGTGTTTATAGCTGTTTTATCTTGTAACTGTGCTTGATTGTGCAGAGTTCGCTCCTGATCAAAAGATATTTTCACTGAGAAAGAAATTTAATGATATGAGGACTCGTATTTTGGTTAGAAGCAGCTGCTTAAAGTTAAAAACATCTTAACGATGGATATGTTTCCTAAAAAGATGCAGCTTTTTCACTTCATAAGACGTTAACAGATGGACTGGAGTGGTGTGGATTATTGTGATGTTTTTATCAGCTGATTGGGCTCTGATTCTGATGGCACCCATTCACTTCAGAGCATCCATTGCTGAGACACGGATGCAATGCTACATTTCTCCAAATCTGATGAAGAAACAAACTCCTCTACATCTTGTATGGCCTGAGGGTGAGTTATATTTCAGGCAAATTTACATTTTTGGGTGAACTATCCATTTAACAGTCAGAAACACTGCTGAACAAAACAAAACTATGAAAAAATATGAAAGTTAAAAGTGAAAGTCTCTAAAGAGAGTTTATGAGCAAATAATGACTCAAATGTTAATCTGTTCCTGGAACAACTCATATTAGAAAAGAACACTGTAGTACAGAAAAAAATAAAATGCACGCATGAAGATAAAAAATAACAGCATGAAGCAACACAAGGGCGAGTAAACAGACAAAATTGTCACTGCCTGTGAACTATTTCTTCAGTCTGTATGGAGTAGGTAAGAATATATGATCATGAGAATGAACAGATGAAGGGGAGTTTGTTATTAATATCCATTTTCTCTTTACTCTTTCATCTCTCTCATTTCAGTGCCACACATATTAATAACAAGCATTCCTGTAGATTCAGAGCGCTCACACACAAATCTTTCATTCAGCACACAAGTCTGGAGCTAAAAGAGCCTCAAAAAATGTATATTTTGTATATTAAAGTGTATATTTTGAAAAATCGATTCCCAAATGTGTAGGCTACTTCACATTCACAAACAAATGTTCATTTCTATTTATTTTAACTCACATCTGATTGGCTAAAGAGAATGCTTAAAAAACACAAACTTGTAAATCTGTGTCTCACAGAAAAGTCTGCAAATATGCATATATAATGACAACAATTCAACAATCAGGTCATACATGTACAAATATTCAGAAATGTGCAAACTTACTTAGAAATTCATGAATTGTTTTTCATTTGAAAATCTTATTTTGTGAAAGGAAATTTGGTTGTGCACTAGCAAACCATATTTTGTTAATATTTTGTTAATATGAATTAGATTATGAGTTTGCAAATACATAAACGTTTGCTTGAGAGAGTAAATTAGCTTACGCTTTTCTGACTCGTAATATATTTGTAAAAAACATAATTTTGTTTTATCTCTGTATGCAAAGCCTGAACAGAGCAGAAGAAACGACACTCTATCGCTCACAACTACACAAGAACACACGTCTCCATCACTGGCGTTATTGATCTGAGCCTCTGCTGCAGGATTTACCCAGAGATCCACAAACACCATCACACACAAGACAACAGCGGCCCTTAACACGGCCAAACTGAGCTATTTCTGGAAAAACACCCCATTAGAACACCATGGCCAGAGATTTATTTCACAAAACACAAGGTATTTCAGTCTTTAGATGCCTTGAACGGGGAGACTGATTCACTTTGGAGGGAGAGCAGCACTAAGATCTCCAACTATCTGACCTGCATTTAATTACATTTATAGTTATTCGATTATTACATTTAAGTCAATTGGATTTTTCAGCCACGTTATCATGAAAATAATCGGATTGTTTAGAAAAGATTGAAAAAAAGTGAATCAAATCTGATTGAAAGAGTTCAGTAATTTATAGTCGCATATAGTCTTTCTAATATAACTAAATACTGTCCAAAAGTAAGAATTTTATTTTATTTCAATTTTTTTTTTTTTGAAAAATATATTTGTTTTTTTTCCCAGCAAGGATGCATTAAATTGATCAAAAGTGACAGCAAAGACATTTATAATGCTACAAAACATTATATTTCAAATAATGCTGTTCTTTTGAACATTCTATTCATCAAAGAATCCTGCAAATCAGCTTATAATGATTTCTGAAGGATCATGTGACACTGAATACTGGAGAAATGATGCTGAAAATTCACAGGAATAAAGTAAATTTTTAAATATATTCAAATAGAAAACAGTTTTTTTTAAATTGTAATAATATTTCACTATTTTCACAATGTTTTTGTTTAAATAAATGCAGCCTTGGTAAAAAAAACAAGACCCATTAAAACATCTTCCCCGACCCTAAACTTTTGAACTGTATTGAAAGTCAATGGAACTTTTCATTCACATTTTCATTCATTTTCACAAATCTTACTAAAAGATACAATCAAAACCAATTTTAATCAGTCAGGTTTTTTCAAGTAACTAGCTTGCAGTATAAGCAATAGTAGTACTTGCCATAGTGCAGTTGGGTGATGTTGGCCATCAGCGGTTGAAGAGCACAATTACGCCCACAGACGTCATCTTGACATTTATAACAACACACGAGCCAACATCCCTCTAAAATGTGTCTCCATGTCTCCTCACCTCCGTCTGCTTCCATTCATGCTTGAGCGCTGCAGGGACTCATTTACCCGCTCCCCAAAACCGCAGCTCAGCGCCGGAGGACATTTCAGCACCGCTCTCTCCTTCCAGAGAAGAGCCCAACAAACGCTCGCTCCTCATTCGTTCAGACAAAACATCTGCTACTGCGAATACCAGTGTCACAGCAACAAGCTGTTAACAGGTGCCCAGCAGACCGCCATGTTCAGAATTAACGCTGAAATCCTGTGCTTTTCTTCACTTGTTAGCTGTGAGCTCTTACACTGACATTCAGTTCACTGGTCCAGTTTCTGAGCTGATTTCTGCTGGGCAGTGTACCTAAAATCCATATTGGTTCATCCTATTGACTATAAACAATCTCTATATTTAAGTTTTTTTCAAATATTTCATCCAAACAGTCAATGTAGTTTAATATATTCAAAAGAATTCATGTAATATCAATCTAGTCCATACAATAGTTTTTCCATGCAGTTTTTCACTAAATTAACACAAGAAAATTGGATTGATAATGCAAATGAATCAATAACACAAGAGCTTTGAATTGATTTACTGAAGTGAACAGACTGATGAACTGATTGATGGAAGTAAATCGAACTGAAGAACCATTTTAGGAAATTTAAAGGTCAATTAAAAAGCACATTAAATATGTACAATGCTAAATTTTAAGCAAATGATTTTGAATATATTATTGATATTTGCATGTATTGTGCATCCAGATAATGTAGATTGAATGCATTAGAGAAAATGTTATAAAAAGATGTAAAAATGAATGAATGAATACATAAATATTCCCTCTATATTAAATATAAAAATATTGGAAATAAGAAAAATAAATACGCAAAAAATGGCAGTGCATCCAAATACTGATGATTGAATGCATTTCGGGAAAACTTTAGAAAACAATGACTAGTGATAATAAAAGAAAAAGAAAACTATATTCGATATATTTAATATCAATATGTTAAAAAATTGTATAAAATATTTTCTATATTAAATATCAAAACAAATAAGACAAAATTTAGGAAAGAGCTCAATAAGTTTTCTTAAACTAAATATAACTAATATTTTGAAGTCAAAATTCTTCATAAAACACAGCTGTATACATTTGGTGGCAATCTTATGTGCTCCTAATGGACTATTAATGAAACTCTACAGAGCACGGCTTCACTTCCAGACAGACGCCTGCAAACAACCGCTAGTAATCATGGCAGAAGAAGCAGGATAATTAATACAGAGGTCTGAAACAGCTAACATGTACATCTTTAGAAGCATTTGCCATCTTCTGCCATGATGGAGTGTCTGAAGTCTTCATGACATCATGAGCACTGAACAAGTGTTTTCTGTCTCTCTTTTACAGCGGCTAACCAGGGTTGCATTTCCCAAAAGCATCGTTAGCTAACTATGGCGGTTCATTCCATTGACTCTATTGACAAAAATGGAACTTGTGACTATAGTTGCTTTTGGGAGACGCACCCCTGATTAGGTCTGCAGCACTGACTTGGTTTAATTTCCATGCATGTGACATGACTCTGTCTGTCTGTTTCTCTCAGATGATGTCGGGTGAGACTGTAAAACATTCAGTGTATACATCTCACTCGACCAGCAAACCACAGCGATTCACTGACACTAAACAGAAAATGAAACGAGCTGCCATCGGATCAAAATACTACACACGCTTGAAAATAAAAGACATGGAAGCAGTTTCTCATCTCTAAAGCGAGCAGAGGGTAAAATAAATCTCTTTAAACACATCAAACAGTATCATAGACTATCAACAAAGTCTGGCCCAAAATGTTTCGGTTTTACATGCCATTTAGAGACAGGTTTATCTAAAAGAGATATAAAAAAAATAATAACAATAAAAAATATATGGTGTAGGTTTGTTTGAAACAATTTTCATTCAGAAATTGCTAGTAAATTTCACAAGCAATTACAAAGAAATGGCAAGAAACAAATTGAATAAAACACAAAATTGTGAATTGTGAAGTAGAGTGACTGAAAAAGTATTTTATTGCAAAAGTACTCCAAATAAAGCTTTGTTTTTTATTACAACTTTGAAAACTTAATGTCGAAATTGAATGAATCTCAAATGAATAATATATTCAGTATATATATATATGTATATGAAGAGTTAATTTGCAAAAACCGATAAACGCCCCTTTCAAAAAAACGAACTGACTGCTGTGCATTTTTCCACTACAGTGGGTAGGAAAGTATTCAGACCCCCTTAAATTTTTCACACTTTTGTTATATTGCAGCCATTTGCTAAAATCTTTTAAGTTTTTTTTTTTTCCTCATTAAATGTACACACAGCACCCCATATTGACAAAAAAACCCAGAATTGTTGTGACATTTTTTTCTAAATTTACTAAACAGAAAAAACTGAAATATCACATGGCCTAAGTATTCAGACCCTTTGCTCAGTATTTAGTAGAAGCACATTTTGATCTAATACAGCCATGAGTCCTTTTTGGGAAAGATGCAACAAGTTTTTCACAACCTGGATTTGGGGATCCTCTGCCATTCCTCCTTGCAGATCCTCTCATGTTCTGTCAGGTTGGATGGTAAACGTTGGTGGTCAGCCATTTTTAGGTTTCTCCAGAGATGCTCAATTGGGTTTAAGTCAGGGCTCTGGCTGGGCCATTCAAGAACAGTCACAGAGTTGTTGTGAAGCCACTCCTTCGTTATTTTAGCTGTGTGCTTAGGGTCATTGTCTTGTTGGAAATAAACCTTCGGCCCAGTCTGAGGTCCTTAGCACTCTGGAGAAGGTTTTCGTCCAGGATATCCCTGTGCTTGGCTGCATTCATCTTTCCCTCGATGGCAACCAGTCGTCCTGTCCCTGCAGCAAAAAACACCCCCACAGCATGATGCTGACACCACCATGCTTCACTGTTGGGACTGTATTTGACATGTGATGAGCATGCCTGGTTTTCTCCACACATACCGCTTAGAACTTTTTGGCCTTAATTCTATCTTGATCTCATCAGACCATAGAATCTTATTTCTCACCATCTTGGAGTCCTTCAGGTGTTTTTTAGCAAACTCCATGCGGGCTTTCATGTTTCTTGCACTGAGGAGATGCTTCCGTCGGGCCACTCTGCCATAAACCCCGACTGGTGGAGGGCTGCAGTGATGGTTGACTTTCTACATCTTTCTCCCATCTCCCGACTGCATCTATGGAGCTCAGCCACAGTGATCTTTGGTTCTTCTTTACCTCTCTCACCAAGAATCTTCTCCCCCAATAGCTCAGTTTGGACGGCCAGCTCTAGGAAGGGTTCTAGTCGTCCCAAACATCTTCCATGTTAAGGATTATGGAGACAACTGTGCTCTTAGGAACCTTAAGTGCATTAGAATTTTTTTTGTAACCTTGGCCAGTTCTGTGCCTTGCCACAATTCTGTCTCTTAGCTCTTCAGGCAGTTCCTTTGACCTCATAGTTCTCATTTGCTCTGACATGCACTGTGAGCTGTAAGTTCTTAAATAGACAGGTGTGTGGCTTTCCTAATAAAAAAAAATCAGTATAATCAAACACAGCTGGACTCAAATGAAAGTGTACAACCATCTCAAGGATGATCAGAATAAATGGACAGCACCTGAGTTAAATATGAGTGTCACAGCGAATACTTAGGACCATGTGATATTTCGTTTTTTTTTTAATAAATCTGCCAAAATGTCAACAATTCTGTGTTTTTCTGTCAATATGGGTTGCTGTGTGTACATTAATGAGGGAAAAAAATTTACTTGAATGATTTTAGCAAATGGCTGCTATATATCAAAGAGTGAAAAATTTAAGGGGGTCGAATACTTTCCGTACCCACTGTATAGCGCGATCTGAACCCTAAACACGTTTTGTCAAAAAAGCCATTTTTGTCCACTTTCAAGGCATCGCGAGTATACGTTTTACTGCAGAAGCTGACAAGCGGCATTGTTGTTGTTTAACAGAAGCCGATAAGTCCATTTTAGCGAATCAGCACACTGTATTCAGGTCAGGTGACAAGGCTAATTTCACTTTGAAAAGACGTGCTAGCTGAGATGAGTTTCGTCAAAGCTGACTAAAAGTTATGGAGATTGGATAATTTCGACGAACTTGATGAACCTGTGATATCTTCTTCAGAGCGAAAAAGGAAAATAAAAACTGAAACTTTTTCACGGAAGCTTGCAAAAGCAGCGCATTACACTGATGAGGGAAAAGCTCTTTGTATCACGTGTAATCACATCCATACAGTTAATGATCACAACAACAACATCAGGCATCTACATTGTCATCTGAGGAGATTACAAAGATTAAACAGGTGTTTTTTAAACTCTAAAACATGAAATGTGGAGTTATCTGCTATTGCCGAAAAAGACTGTTTGCGTTATCTGCTTTTGGCTATTAAACAAAACTTTTAATAGGTCAAAAAAAAAAAAAAAACTTCATGAACATTAATTTGTAAATTGACCTTTAGATTTTGTCCAAGTTATTACTATTTAATCAAAACAACCCAACTACAGTTTGATTAATATTACTTGGAATGCACAATTAAAAAAAACATGATTTCTGAAAATAAAAATTAAATGTAGTTATCGGTTTTTGCAAATTAGCCTCTTCATATATATATAGTACAGTGTGGTATATATATATATAATATTAACGATTTAGTAATTATATTATGGACAATTAATAAGAAATACTAATTTACACATATATTCATTATTTATTTTAAATAGACCTCGTGTCATATGCATATTGGATAAATGTCACTCAATTTGTCAAAAATGTGTGTCTCTGACTTTCACCTAGGGCTGCACAATAAATCGAAATTGCGATTCGACAGAAGCTGCGATTGTCATGCATATCTTTCAGTGAAGTACGGATCTGTGATAAGTAGTAAATCTCCATCCGAAGGCCAGATGGTGCTCTCACGCTGAAACTCCAAATACACACCACAGAAGAAATCCAGGAAAATGCATATCCTGCAGCTGTACTAAACAGAAGATTACGCGTCTTTATTGATTCACGTGCTAATAAACACACGATTTATTACAATATATGGGCTTATCTGAGTTATTAATTATTCTTATAATTTTCATCAAATAAAAGTATATTTAGATAATGAATGCCCCTTTACTCACTCTTAGACTACTATGAAATATGTTGTGTGGCCTTATTCTGTGTAAGATGCCACATCATCTCGACTGCGTTATGTACTGATTTTGGAGTAAAAATATGTTTATTAAATGCGTATTTTCACATGCTTCAATGGAGCCGCATTTTACTACCAGAGCCGTAGTCACGTGAGAACTACGCAAACAGCCTTCATTATCGCACACGATTGTTCGATGATTTCATAATCGCGCCAATAAAAATCATCTGATCTGCATTTTTTTTTGCGTAGCTTGTCAGTGGACTACGGCTCTGTGTAGTAAATTCTGCTCCATCTGAAAGCACGTGATGATGATTTACTGCTGATTACAGAACCGGCTTTAATAACAAAATGCGCATGACAATCACATTCGATTAATCATGCAGCCCTAATTTTTTACCTCAAAAAATCTGAATTATTACACAAACACACACACATGCAATAATATAAAAGCACACTGATAAAAAAAATGTGCTCCCTGAAGATGCAAATGAATTCTGGCATTTAATTGGATCTTGCAATTTTCCCAAGTGCTGTCTAGTTTTGTATGCAGACGGTCTATGAATGGACTGTGGGTGGTCCGGGACGAGCCGTCTGAGACTGAGACACAGACTACACATAACTATACCATATTCTAAACAACTGACACTCATACACCATATTTACTTTGAAGAGCCATATGAAGAACACACCTGGCTGCTACTGTACAGTATGAAACACCTTTATACTGCACGCGCAAAACACATTCAGATATACTGAAAAAATCGCTCACAGGTTTACTCGTGTCATTAAGAAGTGCATTTCTTCTCAAAAGGGACACAAAAGAAGCTTTTCTATAAAATAAAAGTGAATGAGGATGTTGTCAAGCTACAAAACGGCAATAAAAGTTTCATAAAAGCAGTCCATATGAAACCTAATCAGGTTTAGAACAACATTAGCTTGAGTAAATGATGGCAGGCAAATCTAATTTTTAGGAGAACTATTCCTTTAATACTCCCTTGTTTGCTCCCGGGGACCTGCTGTAAAACGTATTAATACACAAACACCTTCATAAAACAGGACTATTGCTTAACATTAATAATACAGAGCAGCCCATAAAACTGAGCACGTAAGAGTCATGAACAAACCAAACATGTTTAATCTACAGCAGGCCCCTGGAGCGTTTCGGGACGGGGCTAAAAATAGTATATTGTGCGGCAGAGAAAGCAGGTACCAGTCGTGGCCTCGGGGGAATGTGACACGGCAATGACATCACACATGTCCATCAGCCCACAGGCGAACATGGACCAAATTTACCCACATCAGACTTATAGATGTACTATAGGGAGGACGTGTGGAGGACATCGCCAGCATATTCTCATATGTGGACATATAAAGAAACAAATGCAACTCTCACTGTTCTCTTTCTAACACACATTTAACACAGAGTATCCATTATCATAAATCACTTGCGTAAACTGTGCATAACTTGATCCCCTGCTAATTATTGAGTTTTGCAGATCAGATATTAGCGTTTGACATCATTAAATCTACACAGCGTGTCTCCGGGGAAATAAAAAAACCCACACAAACTAGTAGGAGGAGGTTCGGTTAACATTTAAAAGCTGTGGTGCTGCTCAACAGAAGGTCATTTTATCATTTGGTCGTTTGTTTTCATCACAGGTGTCATGAGTGTGTGACAGATGTGGCATTTATAAGCTGCAATAGACATGGTGATGAAAAATAACATGTAGGGGAATTAAAATGTCTCCACGATCTGCTTTATCGTAAATATCATAGTATCGCGCTACAGCGCACATTCTATCAGCTGCAGTTCTGGCACCTCCGTCTCAATATACTGTACAACACGACATACATTCACATTAAATGTAGGCAGTAGAGTTACGCTCACGGGACATTGCACTTATTCGCAATCACAAAAGTAAATTATTTGCATGTGCTTTAAAGCCTTTCCGGTTAAACATTTAATTTGTGTGCTGTTCTGACATGCGCTTTTTCTGAAGTGAACGCATGGCACACTAAAGCTGTCAAACACACCTATTACTGGACTAAGTTATTTTTGCGTCTGATAAAGCTGATCCTGTCAAAAAACACACAAGGATTAACTATACACAGATTTTTTATGTTTAAAGTGAAAGTAAAGTAGTTGAGAGAAAACGGACGTTTGCCTGTAGGTTAGATGTTGTCCCAGCCGTTATTAATTGTTCTTCTGTATAACATAAAAGAAGATCTTTTGAAGAATGTGGGTAACCAAACATTAGCTGGTTCCCACTGATATATTTATTAGAGCCCGACCTATATGGGTTTTTTGGGGCCGATACCAATACCGATATTAGGGACTAAAAAAAAAGGCAGATACCGATATATCGACCGATATTCTTTTGTGTATATTATAGTACAGTACCAGTCAGCAAGTTTGGACACTTTTCCATTCGTGTGTCTAAACTTTTGACTGGTACTGTATATAGAATAAAGTATATACATAAACAATATATATACATAAACACATTTTTGCAATGATCACTCAAATGTGGTGATCAAACACTTGTAATGGTGACAGAGATATGTAAGGGCAATTAACAATTTAACAATAAACTTGCGATGAGTGCGATGCACAAAGTAACGGGTGTTAGTTGTAACACACGTGGTTTTAATATTTATTTTACCATAGTAACATTTCAATTCTGACTTAAGTAAATTTTTTATCTCAGTTTTATCATTCATTTAAAATGAGACAAATCTGCAATTATTTTAATCTCCAATCTGTTATTAATCAGTTCAGATATTTTTTTTTAATGCTTCGCTAACTAGCAAAAGACACTAACCAGTTTTAAATTCCAGTTGCGCAGATGGGGCACGTTTGTAATACAAGCTGCGTACATGTGCTGTTCTATGCATTAGCGAGGTAATTTTACAACTTTACTTAATTTTTATATAGAACCAACGAGAAACCGGTGAATAAAGACTTACCGTCAAAATGTAACTTACTGTTTACAATTATTATTGTTCAAGACTGTAAATCATTTTTTGCTCGTTTAGTGGGCCGTCCCAAGCATTGTTGCAATGTGTCATTGTCAAACTCCAAATCAGATTATTTTTTACATTCTTAAAACGCCATTATTTGTATTTGAAAAAAAATATATAATAATAATATCGGTAATAATTGAAACGTGTTGACTGGTGTCACTACCACGCGACTGCCGGCTTATCTCCCCACATTCTGTGGATCCCTTCATCTCGAGGAGCCCGTCTCGGCCGCCCCCCTTCTCGCGTCGTAGCCCCCTGGGCTTCGACGCGGGGGTGTCTCAATCGCAAGAGGGCCTCTAGGACTACACTCTATTGCGTTCGAGAGGTTTCCTTGACTGAGAGATCCCCGCTAATTGTGGCGGATTCGCCACTCTTTATGGAGATATGGCTGTTCAAAGTTTCAGTGGTTTTCTATAGACTTAAGCTTTAAAGCGTTTAATCCATGTCGCCAGTAGCAAACAATGGAGCGTGCTCTACTGGACAAACTACGTAATTACACCATTCAGAAGCATTTAATCTGCATTATATGTTCTGTAAAAAAAAAAAAGTTATATCGGCGACAGGCTCATATCGGCTGATAATATCGGCAAAATTATATATCGGTCGGGCTCTAATATATAATACATATATACCACCCACACACACACACACCACACACACACACCACCCACACACACACACACACACTCAAACACCCACACACACACACACACATACACAGTGCCTTGTTAAATTTTGCACCAAAAAAGCACCTAAAGGACCCTCAGACTGTGAGAAACAATATTCTCTGGTCTTTGATGAACCTCAATTCCATGCATCATGTTTGAAGGAAACCAGCTCTGCTCATCACCTGCAGAGTACCATCCCAAAAGTAAAGTGTGCTGGTAGCAGCCTCATGCTGTGTGGCTGTTTTTCAGTGGCAGGGACTGATGGACTCGTCAGAGTAGAAGAAAAGCTCAATGCACCAAAATATTGATATAGCCTTAATGAAAACCCAGTCCAGAGCGTTCAGAATCTCAGACTGGGCAGAAGGTTCACCTTTTAACAGGACAACGACCCTAAGCACACAGCAAGAGTCAATTACAGACAACTCTGTGAATGTCCTTGAGTGGCCCAGCCAGAACATGAGCTTGGACCCCATCAATATTTGCATCTGCCCTCATCCAACCTGACAGAGCTTGAGAGGTGAGGAGAAGAATGACAGATAATTGCCAAATGCTGATGTGCAAAGCTTGTCGCATCATACCAAAAAAAACTTGAGGCTGTAAAGGTACTTCAGCAAAATATTTAGCTAAGGGTATGAATACTTATGCACTTAAATGTACTTATTTCAGTTTTTTTATTTTTAATAAAAAAAAATTTTAAATCTGTTTTTGCTTTGTCAGTATGGTGCATGGAGTGCAGATTGATGTGGAAAAAAAGTAATTTAAAGCAGTTAAACATAAGGCTGCAACATAACAAAATGTGAAAAAAAATATGAAGGGGTTTGAATACTTTCGCAAGGCACTGTATATAATATATATCGATAATGCTATATAATATATATATATAGAGTATAATAGATCGAATAAAAATAATAATACTAGAAAATAATTTCTAATTTAAAGGAGACATATTATGCCACTTTTTACAGTATGTAATATAAGTCTGTGGTGTCCCCAAAATGTGTCTGTGAAGTTTCAACTCAAAATACACCACAGATCATTTATTACATCATTATACCAATACAACGAACCCCTGTTTTTCCAACGGCCTCAAATATTTTCATGTCACCAATTTATAAAACTAAGAGTTTAAACTTCTTATACAGGTGGGGAATAATTATTTGATCCCCCCCCCCCCCTACTGATTTGTAAGTTTGCCCACTTACACAGACATGAATGTCTATAATCTGTATGGTATGTGTAGTTTCAACGGATGGAGAGAATATGAGCAAAAAATTCCATAAATAAACACTGTACAAAGGTTCTCATTATAATTCAAAATTATCAGACGGAGGTCAATAAGTATTTGATCCCTAAGCAAAACTTGGTTGAGAAACTCTTGTTGGCAAGCACAGAAGTAAGACTTTCTTGTAGTTGGTCACCAGGTTTGAACACATCTCAGGAGGGATTTTGTTCCACTCCTCTTTAAAGATTCTCTCTAAAGCCTTAAGGTTTCTTGCACTCAGGTAAATAATCAACTCAAATCCACAGATTTTCTTAGAAAATACAATACAACACACTCGAATCTGTAACCGACAAAACCATGTACTACACCACACGGCCACTCCATGACCTTATTGTGCTTATTTTGGGTCATTGTCATGCTTTAAGACCCATCATCCATGACCCATCTTCAGTGCTCTGGCTGAGAGAAGAAGGTTCTCATCCAGAATTTTACGGTGCATGGCCCCGTCCATCGGTCCTTCAATGCGGTGAAGTCATCCTGTACCCATAGCAGAGAAACAGCCCCAAAGCATAATGTTTCCACCTCCATGCTTGACTGTAGGGATGGTGTTCTTGGGCTCATAGTCAGCATTTCTCTCCCTCCAAACACAGCAAGTCGAGTTGATGCCAAAGAGTTCAATTTTGTTCTTATGTGACAACAGCACTTTCTCCCAAGCCTTCTCTGAATCATTTAGATGTTCAGATGGGTCTGTACATGTGCCTTCTTGAGCAGTGAGACCTTGCGGGCGCTGCAGTATTCCAGTCCATTGCGGCGTAGTGTTTTACCAATGTTTTGCTTGGTGACTGTTGTCCCAACTGCCTTAAGATCATTAACAAGCTCCTCCTGTGTAGTTCTGGGCTGATCCCTCACCTTTATCATGACCATCTTTTCCTCATAAGGCGAGATCTTGCATGGAGCACCAGACAGAGGGCGATTGATGGTTATTTTGTATTTCTTCCATTTCCGAATATTCACACCAACAGTTGTCTCCTTCTCAAAAAGCTTCTTGCTGATGGTCTTGTAGCCCATTCCAGCCTTGTGCAAGTCTACAATCTTGTCTCTGACGTCCTTTGACAGCTCTTTGGTCTTGCCCATGGTGGTGGGAGAGGTTTGAATGGAAGATACACATTCTATGGACTGGTTTCTTTTATACTCATAACAAGATGACATTAGGAGTAATTTCTTAAAGTGACAGGACTAATCTGTGTTCCACTTGGGCACGTAACCAATCTGTGGGAGCCATAATTCGTGCTGGTTGGTAGGGGATCAAATACTTATTTTACTTACTGAAATGCAAGTCAATTTATAACCTTTATATAATGTGTTTTTTCTGGATTTTTTGTTGATATTCTGTCTCTATCCGTTAAAATAAACCTACCATAAAAATTATAGACCCTTAATTTTTTTGTAAGTGGTCAAACTTATCAAATCAGCAGGGGATCAAATAATTATTTTCCTCACTGTATATGTTTTTTTTTTGAGAGCACACATCCGAAGCACACAGACAGAAAACGGCTGTCACAGCATGTGAGTAATAAACTAAGTTCTCAATCACACACAAGTTTACGTTAAAAACACACGAGTTACAAAAAAACGGTTATGTCTCTGAAGGTGAACTGCTGGGAAATAAATCACGTTTATTTTAGATCTGTGTGGCAGCAGCAATATACAGTAAATAAATCAATAAATCCACTGCTCTGTTGCCTCCTCTGAGGCTGGGACTCTAAATAGTGTTCTGTGCTCGTCTGTGCAGCCAAAGACAGAACAGTTAGCATGCTTTGCTTAAACATTTGCCATGGTGTTAGAACTGGTACACTGTTGTCGCTTGCTAAATCAAATGACGGCGCCGTGGGTGTAAACTTACAGATTAAGGGGCGGTAATATTATAATGAGATCCCTTTGCCACATCACCAAGGGAGCGAAATCAGACGCGCTCGTTTTCTCAGACGCTTGCAGAAAAAGGCTTACCAAAACAAAGTTACTGGGTTAATCTTTTTCACGTTTCCTTGGTTGGTAGATGCACCGGAGACCTGATTATAGCACTTAAAACCTGGAAAAGTCAGATTTTCATGATATGTCACCTTTAATGACTTTAACTGAAAAATTTAGTGTTTACTATTCTCCTCTTGCATAATCGACACACTATTTTCCAGTTTAATATTGGAAAGCTGCTTTGACACAATCTGTATTGTATCTTAGTGTGTTTCGACACAAAGGTGGTTAATTCAGCACCAAGCGTCCACTCACTTTCGTTCACACAATTCTCCATACTGACCATTTTAAGAAGGCAATGCCATTCACATATCCGGCAACATTCATGAATTGGTCCCTATGGGCCTCAACTACCCGCATGATCTCCATCACAGCCAATCAAGTCCAATCAGCAATATTCTCTGCTTAATTAACGAGCTGTGTGAGGTCAGTGGTGGGTGGCAGGTATGACTTATGAACTCATAACAACACAGCTCTGCTTGTGTAGAAATGTTCAAAACTGTATCATTTTCTATGTAAATGCCCTCTCTTTGAGTAAGAGCAAAATATCGTTAAGCAATGCATCTCAACTGCTCTTGCTTTAGAAAATCAACAAAATGTCCTAAAAAAAAATAAAATCGAATAATATTAATATTAACATGCACTACACTGGCCCAGCAACATGCAAACTTAACATCACAGAGTGAACAGAAAAAAACAAATTTGGTTTCTTAAAAGTCTCTTTAATGTTGATAATTTCATGCTTTTGGCATAAAATAAGGCTATTTTTGCTGCTATATTAACTATAATCAATAACACAGTGTTATTATATGTATTTAGTATTGTCTTTTCTGCTGTCTGTGACCAATTAGAACAGACTTGAACCCATCTTTGGGTCTCGACTAACCAGTTGAGAATCAATGAACAAGAGAACTAAAGCAGTAGAAGTTTTTAATTATGGCTAGGGCTGCTCATTATAAATCCTCACATTTATGACACATCTCAGCATGGAAATGGTTTCCAACAGCCCTGAAACACCAACCCTCTACATTAGGAGTAAATCACTCGCATATGCGACTAAATGATGTCTAACATTAGCCAATTGCTAATAAATTCTCAGATTTTACTCGCCAGTGTGTGAGTTGGAGGCTAAGTATAAGTTTAGCTCAGATATATTTTCACTCACAGAACACTCTCTGACTGAGCGCATCAGAGTTTCACTCTCCGCCAAGCGATCCGTGCTGTTTTTCAGTTCATCTGAATGGATGTGCAACGCACCTGTATTCAACATACCGTAAACTCTAGTGTGAAGCGCACGACTCGCCGTCACTTTGTTTCACACACACGCAGAGAGAGAGAATTGACGCCCCCCCGCTACTGACCTATGGCGCGCTACATGTAAACGATATTCTTTGTTGTATTTTCCTGTCAAAATAACTGAGTTCCTTTGGAATTCTTCAGCTTTTAAGATCTACTGCTTTCTCCGCTAGTGGGCGGAACTAATGCGCAAACGGCAATCTCATTGGTTGGCGCTCCCCTATTATCGTCCCTGTTTAGATTTCAGCAAATCAGTTCGAGCGAACGCACACAACCTGATTAATATTCATGAATCCAGTAGCTCATTAATCCTTAGTGCGTTTTTATATTGTTTTTATTAGTAGAATTCGTATCATTATTATTTTATCAGTATTTTTGTTAGTTTTTCCCCCCAATTTTTTTTTTTAACAGAAACACTGAATGACCAAAAAAGCACCATCACCAGTCCAGTAAAAATGTTCAGATAAAATGACTAATATGCATTCAAACATTGTTATCAAGTTTTAATTCTAATTACTAAAGTTCTATCATTAAATAATATTGATTATCATATTATAATGCTTGACTGACTGATGTTAAGAGTGTACTGTAAGATATTTATAAAACTGTGCCATTTTACAAACATCATGTGTGTATATATATATATATATATATATATATATATATATATATATTATATATATATCTGCGCACACACACACACACACACACAAAAAAAAAATATATATATATATACAGTGGGGCAAAAAGTATTTAGTCAACCACCAATTGTGCAAGTTCTCCCACTTAAAGATGAGAGAGGCCTGTAATTTTCATTTCATAGGTATACCTCAACTATGAGAGTCAAAATGAGAAAAAAAATCCAGAAAATTACACATTGTAGGATTTTTTAAAGAATTAATTGGTAAATTCATCTGTAAAATAAGTATTTGGTCACCTAAAAACAAGCAAGATTTCTGGCTCTCACAACCTGTAACTTCTTCTTTAAGAGGTTCCTCTGTCCTCCACTGGTTACCTGTTTTAATGGCATCTGTTTGAACTCGTTATCCGTATAAAATACACCTGTCCACAACCTCAAACAGTCACACGCCAAACTCCACCATGGCCAAGACCAAAGAGCTTTCAAAGGACACCAGAAACAAAATTGTTGACCTGCACCAGGCTGGGAAGACTGATTCTGCAATAGGTAAGCAGCTTGGTGTGTAGAAATCAACTGTGGGAGCAATTATTGGAAAATGGAAGACATTCAAGACCACTGATAATCTCCCTCGATAATTACTGGGCTCCACTCAAGATCTCACCCTGTGGGTCAAAATGAAGCACAAGACGTGAAGCAAAATCCCCAGAACCCACGGGGGGACCTAGTGAAGTCTGCAGAGGCTGGGACCAAAATACAAAGGCTCCATCATAACACACTGGTCCGCCAGGGACTCAATCGCGTGCATTGCCAGACGTTCCCCCCTGCTTAGCCGATCTTGTCCAGGCCCGTCTGAAGTTTGCTAGAGAGCATTTGGATTATCCAGAAGAGGATTGGGAGAATGTCTATGGTCAGATGAAACCAAAATAGAAATTTTGGTAAAAACTCAACTTGTCGTGTTTGTAGGAGAAAGAATGCTGAGTTGCATCCAAAGAACACCATCCTACTGTGAAGCATGGGGGTGGAAACATCATGCTTTGGGGCTGGTTTTCTGCAAAGGGACCAGGACGACTGGTCCGTGTAAACGAAAGAATGAATGGGGCCATGTATCGTGAGATTTTGAGTGAAAACCTCCTTCATCAGCAAGGGCATTGAAGATGAAACGTGGCTGAGTCTTTCAGCATGACAATGATCCCAAACACACCTCCCGGGCAACGAAGGAATGGCTTCGTAAGAAGCATTTCAAGGTCTTGGAGTGGCCTAGCCAGTCTCCAGATCTTAACCCCATAGAAAATCTTTGGAGGGATTTGAAAATCCATGTTGCCCAGCGACAACCCCAAAACATTACTGCTCTAGAGGATATCTGCATGGAGGAATGGGCCAAAATACCAACAACAGTGTGAAAACCTTGTGAAGACTTACAAAAAACGTTTTAGACCTCTGTCATTGCCAACAAAGGGTATATAACAAAAGTATTGAGATGAAATTTTGTTATTGACCAATACTTATTTTCCACCATAATTTGCAAATAAATTCTTTAAAAATATTACAATGTGATTTTCTGGATTTTTTTTGTCTCATTTTGTCTCTCATAGTTGAGGTATACTATGATGAAAATTACAGGCCTCTCACATCTTTTTAAATGGGAGAACTTGCACAATTGGTGGCTGACTAAAAACTTTTTATTTTCCCCCACTGTATACATATATATAGTATATATATATATATTATAATATATATATATATATATCTCTATATATATATATGTGTCGATATCCTACCGGGAATCAGACAATCTACGATTTGGCAGAACGATTTGATTCACGAGTAGTCACAACAATTCCCAGAGGCACCAGACAACATGATTTCATAATCAGCCCCTAGCCTTCTGAAGCACGCCAAACCTAAACCCCTGTCACAGACCAGTTTTCAACATTAACACAAAAGAACACATTGACAAGTCCAAGGAGATTGTCAATTTTGGGGCAAGTTATCAAGAATAATGGTCAAAAGAGATGACCGCATGACTATCACACGATAGTAACTACAGTCACAAGCTCCTCGTAAATTGACTTCCCCCACTTCACGACAAAGAACAGACTGTCGGAAATTCCTTACAGAACGTATCCTTACGTCCACAGAATGCCAAAGAAGCTTCATTTCCATGTGAATATGCATCTAAATGACACTAATAGGACCTGAGCAAATAATCATTTTCTATGTAATCCACATGTGACTTATCAGGTCTTAATAATTTATTGTGAATGTATTTTGAATAACTATTGAATAGTTTAAGAATTGCTATTCATGTTTAGTATGTGTGTGTTTGAGAATTCATGCTTGAAACGTTTCTTCCAATCAATACTTGGTCAAATGTATCATATTCTTATTATAAGAAATCATGTCCAAAATGTATACTCGTACCAGAGCGGGAAAAAACGCAGATCATGTGAATGATGAGATAACAGTCGATTTATGAATGGGAAGGAGGAGATACAACCCCCGCAAACACGACATCTAATGGTCAAACACCCTTTTGGGGTTGGTAAAAGCCCGTTTTGAAATACCTAGAAAACCATCAAATCCCTCGCTTCTCTCTTCGCTTCTGTTCTCCTTGGTGTCTCTTCTTCAAACCCCCTGCGTTGCCTTACTCTCACCTCTTTTTATGCATAGTCTTAGCTACATTTTTTTTATCATGTTTCGTTAGGTTTTGAGCGTTGTCTGTCTTCACGCCATCTCCTCCAAACCTGAGGAGACCGCCACCTGGTCTCTCAAACTTTACATCTATTTCGATGTGTCTTTAGTTTGTTTTATTTTCGTTGAGAGTTTCGTTCTGTAGTTAAGCCTACAGTCGCATCTCCGAATAGTGCTGTCTAAAACTTCAACTGCCGACCACAGCTCCGCGTCGCCAGCCAACGCCCAACCACTGGCTCCCAAGACTGAACCTCCAGCCAATCAGCAACCTCGGGAAATCCCTTTCGGCAGACAAGGAAGGGAACCCCCGACACTGGAAAGCAAGTACCTCCAGATTTCTAAACTGAACTGGTGCAGTTAATCTAATTTCACCTCCATTGAGGACTCATTGCGAGGTATTAAGTTATTTGATGGTTGTTTCAGATCTATACAATGGCACATATTGCTGTAATCTTGGGATTTCACATTTTCATTTTCTTTAAATTTTCTCACTTTCTCTCTTTCTGCAACTTGTGTGAGTGCGTGTGTTTTTGTGTTAGATTAGTTTATGTCTTAGATGTATCCAATAAAGTCTTATTGGTATTGAAAAGAAGTATCTTGTGTTTTGTGCTCACAATTTAATGTCTTAAACTGCCGATCTTGTTACTATGCTAATTAATAGTGTTTTCACTGTATTTTGGATATAGATACTGTATCCATTGCAGAATTGATGTCATACGTCTCGTTCACTGAATCGCTGGCCGTCTCAGGATCTGCCGTAAACAGTGATTCTGTCCTAATTCCCTTGCATATTAATGGTGTAGTTCCCTTTAAAATCTTAAATGATTCCCTGTGAGCTAAATTATTGACCTGTTTCCCTAACACTATATCTATATATATATATATCTCTCAGTTTGGCGAGTAAACAAAAAAATGTACTAGCCAATGACGATTCAATTGCCAAGGTGTCTAGAGGGCTGAACACTGAGAGCTTTCAATAACCGTCTGAAGTTCTTACATAAATATGACATCATCATCAAGGGCCAGTGTCAGATTTTAGCAGGACTTTTCAAGAAAACGAACACAGTCTACCTGCGGGACAGGAGTTTCAGTGATAAACTTTGTTCTGAAGCATCTCATGATGAAGCCTCGGAGGTTTGAGTTCGAGATCTCGGGAGGCAATCACAACTTTGTAAACAATATTTATGTCCTTCATTTGATTTTTTTTTATGGAGTACCTCTCAAAGTGAATTCTCTCCTCAGAAGCTCTTCAGACGCAAGAGCAGACCACACAAGAGACACAATTACTGAGATAAAATTAAGTTTCAGCACAGATGTGAAGAAATCAAAGCGACCCAAACTTTCTTTTGGAAAGCTGTGACAAGACCGCATCTGCTCTACTTCCTTCCTGGAGATGCAGGTCAAGGCGACCTGTGAGTGTTTGTGTACGACTGAACAACACACACAACCTCGTATGAACTACAGTTCATCATTCAAAATACAAGAGGATTAGAAGATACTAGAATATTATAAAAAGAGAGAAAATACTTAAAAGCCCTTGAATTAAGTGACAGACAGACATCTTCAATATGACACAATAATGTGCACTGTTGGTCATAAATAAGGAAAACCAGCAAAATCATTTCAGTGTCCCAGTAAAAAAAAAAACAAGGTCAGAGAAAGCATTTATGCGTGGTAAATATTCTCCAGTTAGCCCATGGATATACATAAAATGACTCTGAAATAACTCCGCTGTTTATATAATGTCACGACCGCAGGGCAAAAACCAAAACAACACCCTCACCCTCATGAGAGATTTACAGGCCATTAAAGCCCAACAGAACAATATGCAGGAAGCACGAGTGTGTGTGAGATCTGCTTGAGAGTTTACAGAGACCCACGACACAGAATGTGTGTGTGTGTGTGTGAACTAGGGGTGTGCGATATATATCGTCTGCGATAATATCCTAATTGTTGTTTTAACGATGTGCGATTTTGACATTATCGAGTATTTTGCAAAAACGATTCAAAGCATCTCTACAGAGCGCACGCGTACATTACGTGAAGTCTAGACTAGAGTGCTGATGACCAGTCTATTAAAATGCATTTAGAATGATCACAAATTCAAGACATGGAGTCAGAAAATGTATATATTTATACCACTTCAAATAGCCTAGTTAATCAATTTCACACGAAGAGTGCCGTTTTTTTCTCCAAAAATGACAATGATGGGCAACATGACGCGGTTTTGTTCCTGAATGAATCAATCGTTTAAATGATTCGGTTCAATCGCATTGCTCACGTATTAACAGTGACTTTGCTCCACTAGCTGTCAGTTTTAATTTCACATTCAGGAGTATCTTTTATATTTAAAGTAATTTCAATATCAGTATCAAAGATTATGACCTTTTAGAAAAAAAGGACTTTAAAGTGCCAAATCCCATAACAATGTAAAATCAAACTATTGGAAACGATTTATTTCTATCAGTTTTGAACGAAAATGATGGATTGGCCATTAGAATAGAAATAGAATAGAGAGTGCAAATGTTAGTGTCAAATTTCTTTAATAAAAAAAACAAGCAGATGAAATTAGAAGTAGCATTAGAATAGAGTGCTAGGGTTAAATGAAGATGAAAGAGATGTGTTTTCAGCCGTTTCTTGAAAATATTAAGGACTTAGCTGCTTGGATTGAGCTGGGCAGGTCATTCCACCAGGAGGGAACAGTTAATGTAGAAGTCTATGAAAGTTTTATCATAGGTAGAATGCAAAATGTTTAAATACAAGCATTTCAGTCAAATGTAATTTATGCAATATTTCAAACCTTTAACCCACTTGGGAAAATCAACCTATGGCAACAGTTTTAAAGTAGCCCAATTCTGTGGAAAAAATGCGGACTTGGCAACCCTGCATCCAACAAAAGCTAACGGAGTCAGCTTTGACTGATCACAGGTCGAGAATAAGGAGAGATGACTGGCAAGACCATGCTGGAGTATTTGCTGCTCAACAGATTCTGAGCTCATTGACAAATATCTGAACTTGTAAGATGTGCTCTCTTTAAACAGAGTGCGTGTGATCGAGAAATCGAAAGTGAAAGTAAACAGCGCAAACGCTCATTCAAAAATATTTAAATACACTGCATCCTGAGAGCGGCTCCCTGATGCGCCAAAATTATACACAATATTAGAATGTTTAAAGGAGTGGACACGAAAATCGCGGGAGCGAAACACATGTTGTGGGAGCACGCGGCAATGGTCAGAGATTCAGCGGGAGTGGGATTAAGAAGACAGCCGAATCCCGGACATTTTGGGCACTTAAGAAATCCCGGCCGGACGCATTTTTGTAGGTCCAAAAAGAGGACATGTCCGGAGAAAAGAGGACGTATGGTCACCCTAATTTATAATCTATTGCTAATCGATGTATGGAAAATATTTTCTGCCTCATTCTGTGACAAGAAGCCTCATCAGATCACAAAAGGAAGCATTTGACTGGTGTTGTGGAGTAAAAAGGTTATAATTTTCTCTTTTGTTGGACAACAGGTTTAGAAATGTGAATACAAGGGAGGTTTAGCTTTAGGCATTTTAATTTAAGCATGTTTAGCTTAGTTAACGGAAGGCTACCTGCTGCCATCAGAGCAAGTGTAATTACTGCATTCACGCACTCCTCGGATGCTCTCATTTCCCGAGTTGTGCTTTTAAGTCAGGATATGAAAACAACATGGACACTCTCGTTACTACAAAGATTTGTTGGATTTGTATTATTAGAGCTTTCCGACTTGAGTCGTGCATTTTCTCAGTCGGGAAATTATTTTTCACATGCGGTGCCAGTGATGATGCTTCTTACGTGTGTTTCGGAGAACCAGAGCACAAATATTTCAATCGATCGCTCAGGAATGGCATCGAAATCTGCATTCAGATTCGGTTCTAGTACATATCGGTTACATAGGTACCGGTTCCATATTGGTAAAGGGTTTCGGTACCCAACCCTAGCGTGATCGCGGCTCTCGTTAAGAGCTGAACACACTCACACACACAGTGCGAGAGCTTTAATGAACACATGATGAATGCAGACCTCTCCACTTTACAGCGCTGCTCAGTAGGAAGTTCACAACCTGCAGAAAACATGCAGAACAGCTTCAGCAGGAATGCTCAAAAAGAGGCTTCAAAGGCCTGCTGAATCAGTTCTTTTGGCATTTCTGGTCCTAGGGGGGATCAGAGTTAGAGTTTTGCTTGTGGTCTTGGTGTAAGGACTGGATCTGGCCTATGAACACAAGCGCTTCTAGCTGGGCAAGCTTATTTTGTGTTCTAAAATCTGTGTTTTCTTTCAGGTAGTTCAGAGATATTAATATTAAAATTCTGACCGATACTAAGTCAATAAATAAATTATTTTTATTATTAATTATGATGGGTTACTTCTACCCTATTTTGTCTAAATTAATAAAACCAAACAATAGACAGTATTTTTTTTTAAATACTGCAAGTGGATTTAGGCATCACAATATTATAATGTTCAGTATGAAAAATGTATATTCTAAGATTCACATGAGAGAACACTTTTAACTGTGTTTTCTATTAACCATCTTTTTAACTATTATTTATCAAGTAGTATTAATCATTAAACATTAGATTACATTCTATTGTTCATTATATTAAATTTTATATTACATTTTATTATTAAAGATGTTTAAAATGAGTGATGCAAATGTTACTCTGACTGTAACATAACTAAAATTCATTTTTACTTATCGAAGTACATTTCCCAGTGTTTCTCTATTAAACATCTAATAGTTTTATAGTAATTCAATTATTATAGTTTTAAATGTGTGATGCAAAAGTAAACGTCAAACTCCGTAACAAAAAATTATACTGAATGAATGTTCATTTTGAGATTTAAGATTTAAGAGTGGTTTCTATTAAACATCTAATATTTTTAAATTGATATTAAATTATTTTGGCTTTAATTGTGTGATGCAAAGGTCAGTGTCTAACTCTTTATGTAACATTAAGTAAAAATATGAAAGAAAAAAATGTGTACATTAATTTAGGATTTGCTAAAGATCACATTTAACAGTGTTTTTCTATTAAACATCTAATATTTTGTATTGTTTAATTATTATGACATTCAATTTAACTGTTATTTTTTTAAATACATGATGCAAAGGTAAATGTCTAAATAAAAATTCTAAAAAATGAATAAATAAATAAATTCAATAATATCTAATATCGAACATCATACAACCAATGTAGACTGATTCCAATAAACAAACAAAAAAGCCTATAATATCGAACAATAACTCATATGGTAGAGATATATACTGTGCATCCCTACTTTCAGTAAACTTCTAACATATTAGCACCAGTTTGAAGACAATGTGCTTTTCTTCATGGCTTTGCTCTTGGCAGCAGTTTTCTAACTCAACTTCTGCTCAACAGTTTTGGAGCGCTCTGACTTCAGGTGACGAGGAAACAAGTGCGTGTTAATAAATAAACGCCTACCACACTTTCAGTTAAAAAGCTGAAAGTCTGGCAGCAGGACAGAGTAATTAACCATCATTATGAAGTACACACACACTGGGGCTAATTATGCATTATTAATGCTATTAGTGAAGCACACTGACTAATTCCACATGGCACTGTTTGCTTTCTTCCTTCAGCTACACTTTTACTGAATGTTTGGGAGATGAGGTGTGAGAACAGGTATTTACAGACAGAGCTGCCACATTCCCAGGAAGGTTGGGAAGTCTTGGGAATGCCGAGAGCTGTTTAGTGTCCCACTGATCTCTGCAGTCGTATCCGCTTATGAAGCCAGAGGTTCCGTCGATCCACCGCAGACGTTAGTGCTCCTGGGAAATGCTTACTTACGAGTTCGGAAATCATAATTATGAGTTCAAGAGTTAAACTTTTTATGAACTGAAAATAATTAAAGAGTAAAACTAAACCTAAATAAAGTACTAATAATATAACAGTCAAATAATGTCCCCTGTGCATGTGTTAAAACACTCCCCTCCTGCAGATGGCGATGTGGAGTTAAAGTGGGTTTATGAATGGTTTCCTCTTTGGGATTCAGTTGTACACTGTTTTAATACATTTACAAGTATGTGTAAATGCAATTAAAGTGTAAATAAAGATTTTAATTCACAAGGTTTTGCTTATTTAGATGTAAATAATTGTCAATGCCGACTACTATTAAACTATGAACTGATATAAAAAACTATAAAATGCAATTATTAAATATAATTTTTTGAATTAATAAAAATTTCTATAAAATATATATCATGTTAATGAACTGATATTTATTTATTTATCCTCAGTTGTTCAAATCGTGGTAATCGAATACGGTTATAGTTAAAATATGAAATGGTAATACTAATCGTGGGGAATTTTATCATGATTTATCTTCAAACTGGTAATCGTTACATCCCTAATATAGCTTAAATAATTTAATTTGTTACCGCAACAAAAAGAATATCTTTAACTAATATAACCAAACTTCAAATTTAAAATTTTATTATAACTATTTAGAGTTTTAATAAGAAGTTGTTATTATTATTATTTACAAATTTAATGAAAATTGCACATTAGTCAAAAAAAATTTTTATAATAAATTAAAATATAATATTTAGATGATTTTATAAATAAAATTTGATGCATACTTTTATGGTAATATTTAGAATACATAATGGAACCAATAAAACATTTTAGATCTGAGCATAATTAGAAATATGTATATTTACTACAGAAATGTAATAACAATATAAACTAACACAAATATTTTTATAATAAATATAAAATGTTAATGAACTGATTCTGACATGTCCATGAAAAATCAAAACTGTTGTAAAAAATTCATTGCTAAAATTAGCAAAAATTTAATTGAATAAAACTGAAAATGCTAAACTATAAACTATTAGTGTAAATGATTTTGTTCAACCAAAAATAAACATCCCACTTGTTCAGAATTGATGGTGATTTTTCACGCAACGAAATAGAGACATAAGAAGTGCAGCAAGCCTTTTCATGCTAACACACAGAATGATGGGAAATACAGTTGAGTCACACAAGCCTGATGCTTCAAATACTGGCTAAATGAGCAGAGCTTTCTGAAAATGAAGTCATTATTATGATGAATATCAATGATCTTCCACCAGGCTTTTTTTAATTGACATGTACTTAACTGGGAAAGTCATGGCTGACAGAAAACCTTGAGTTCGTCTCATGAATATGATCATTTCAACATGACTCAAAGGCAATGTTAAACTGGAGCCTGTGGGAATGTGTAGAGATGTTATATATAAACTCTCTCAGGGTTAAAATAACATGTGACAGACCCCCATGTAAACAGTGTTGACCTGTATATGTGTGTGTGTGGAGGTAAAGCTGAGCTAACTGGGCTGTGTCATTGAGATATGACAGATATGCAGTAAATAAACTAGCTAAAAACCAGGCCAGATTATACTGGTCCTACTTCAACATCCTGAACTATTCACACAAATCTAAAGCATTTCACTTACAATTACTAACTAACTAACACAAAGAGCACGTTCAGAATGTCACATCAACTATTTCCCAAAGAAAAAATGATTTAGTATGCAGAATTAGCTTGATTTCCAGTGTGCACTGGACTGTTTTTTGACACTCGACTCACAAAAACCAAAATTGAGTAATTCACTTGTTAAATTAAACACAATTGTGTGTAGTGATGCACCAAAATACATTTTTTACCCAAACACAGAAACCAAATTTAAAGTTTTCATTTCATCGAAAATGAAAAATAAACTAAAATGTTTATTTAATAATCAATTAATTTATTTAATTTATTTCATCATTAGCAATCAAATAAATTGCACATATTTAGAAAGAATAATTAGAACAAATATATATATTTAGAGATCAGTGTGGCCAATAATATTAATTCTATACCTATAGTAACTAAGTCATTTAGCCATTAATTTTTTAATGATATCCCTGTCATGCAAAAAAAGCTACATTTAAATGAATGGGTCATTTTACCCAATATTCCTTCAAACTTTGATCAAAAATAATAATAATTAGATTTTTATAACAATACTACTAATATAACCATTTAATTAATTATTCACATATTTATAATTACATTTAATGAGAGCCAATGTAATTCAAAAACCATTGCTAAAATGCACCCAATAGTCATTCAAAGTTCTATCAAATATATAATAATATTTAGATTATTTAATAATATTATATTAATGATGCTGTTATTAATAGATTGATTAAAATGATAAACCGGAGACGTGCTAGTTAAAAATCACTCTCCAAAACCATGTCAGTGCATCACTAGTTGTGAGACATCAGTATGAATCTACAGCACCACAGCAAAAGAACTTTACAGTTCATAAGCATCCGCTGTCACTCCTGCCGAGTCACCCGTCTCTGACGTCATGTGAGCAGAGCGATACAGTGCTGTGCCACAGACAGCTGGCATTCGACTGGCGCCACCCTGCTGCACACAGCTGTTTGGAAAGCTCTGATGTCTCACGCACTGCTGTGACCAGCACAATCCAGTGTCCAGTGATACGCAGCTAAAGATACACACACACACACAACACTGCCAACCCTACAGCAGCCCAGCACAGAAACTGCACTACACACTACGTGCATGCACACACACAGTTTCTGCTATATACAGTGAGTTTATACTGCACATATACACATATGCAATTATCTCAATTCAAAATGCATGAAGCAAATTTAAGTACGCATATGCTGCTTTGCTTACATGCATAATTGAACATAAAAACACAGATACGAACATGACATTTCCATAGAAAACGTCTTGAGTAAATAAATAAATGGGTTCCCATGTTTTTGACAAATGAATTTCCATAAAAGGTTTTCGTAAAAACAAACTGGAGCTGTGTGTTTACAGCATAAGGATTTCGCTAATAGAGATATTTAGCCATAAGGGTGGAAAATATTACACTCATATATGAATAATAAAATTTAATTATACCAACTGTAATGCGAAACATACTAAATATAATTAAAGAGTCTATCTGTCCAATACTCATTCAAAACTCAAAAAATTAGCTTAGAATTTTTTTGTTAAAATATTTAATAATAATAATAATGGATTTGACCAATTTTACTTATGTAATGTGACATTTGACAGTTAAACAAAATAATAAATTAAAAAAATAAATAAAGACATGGTGGCTAATATGTTCATAAAAATTAATAATTTAATTTGATTTGGCAAAATATATATATCCTAAGATTAACTCAAACTTCAATTGAAAATGTTATTATAATATTTAGAGTATTTTAATAAGAATTATTATTATTATTATTTACAAATTTAACGAAAAACTGCACATTTTACCCAATAGTCAAAAAATATATATAATATTTAGATGATTCTATAAATACAATTTGATGCATAATTTTATGGTAATATTTAGAATACATAATGGAACCAATAAAACATTTTAGATCTGAGCATAATTAGAAATATGTATATTTACTACAGAAATGCGTGTTTAATTCTTCATTGACTCATGACTATTTCTCAGTCATCTGTGACTGTGGGAAACCTGACGTCCTCAGCAATCTTCTACTCTAACCAATGAAAACAAACTGAAAAACTTGATTCTGACATCAAGCCCAAACACACGCGTCTCTGAAGCAAGTAACGGCATGAGTCGCCACTCACCAGTCGTACCGTCAGGAACCTTCCTCAGCGACGACGTGATCGCATCTCCAGGAACACGGGGACTCTCCACATACTTGGGCTTTCTAACAGGTCCTTCAGAACAGAAAGAGAAACAAAGAGACGTGTGTAATCAATCGTCCCTCAATCAGTGACAGATCTTCCAGAAAGTCTTATGTGAGGGTAAAGAGTGGTGAACTCAGGCTGCCCATGCCAGCTGCAGCAGCAATCTCCACAGCTCTGGGAATGTAAACCACAGCAGGAAACCAGCGCTAGGATTTCTCTCGCCAAATCTGGTTCTCTTGTGCATGCATACTTGAAAAAAATACTGTGCTTCCTCTACAAGGGTCTCAGACTCTATTTAAAGACATGTAATGGCATTCCCAAACAATTTGATTTACATAATGTGAAGCAGAATAATACATGGATTTTATCGATTAATAATTGACTGGATCATGAAAAGTTACATACCAGAATGGAGTCAGCTGATTGGAGGAAGGTTGGAAAAATAAACGACCGTTCAAAGGTTTGAGATCAAGGCTGCTATTATTTGATCAAAACTACAATAAAAATTGTGAAATATCATTACAATTTAAATTAATATTTTTCTATGCGAATATATTGTAAAATGTAATTTATTGCTGTGATCAAAGCTGCATTTTCAGCATCAGTCAGTGTTCATTCTAATATTGCTTTACAGAGACAACGATACATTTCCTTTCAGGAGTTTTTGATGAATAGAAATTTAATAAATATAGTACATTATTTAATAATATTATATCTATATACAACATATTAATATTTAAACATAAGTAATGAATATAAATTAATATTATCAATATTAAATAAGACTAATAATTTTAAAAAAATAAAAAAAAACGACAAACTGTTATTTTTTCAGTGTTTGGGTAGTTTTTTAGTGTTACCCAGCTCCTGGGTCAAATGTAACAACCCAATGTTTGGGTAGTTTTTGTGTTACGCAGCTCCTGGGTCAAATGTAACAACCCAATGTTTGGTCAGTTTTTTAGTGTCACCCAGCTCCTGGGTCAAATGTAACAACAAGGTGTTTGGGTTGTTTTGCAGCTCCTGGATCAGACATAACAACCCAATGTTTGGGTAGTTTTTTAGTGTTACCCAGCTCCTGGGTCAAATGTAACAACCCAATGTTTGGGTAGTTTTTTAGTGTTACCCAGCTCCTGTGTCAAATGTAACAACCCAATGTTTGGGTAGTTTTAGTGTTACCCAGCTCCTGGGTGAAATGTTAACAACCCAATGTTTGGGTAGTTTTTGTGTTACCCGGCTCCTGGGTCAAATGTAACAACCCATTTTTTGGGTAGTTTTTGTGTTACCCAGCTGCTGGGTCAAATGTAACAACCCAATGTTTTGGTAGTTTTTGTGTTACTCAGATCCTGGGTCAGACATTACAACCCAATGTTTGGGTAGTTTTTTAGTGTTACCCAGCTCCTGTGTCAAATGTAACAACCCAATGTTTGGTCAGTTTTTTTAGTGTTACCCAGCTCCTGTGTCAAATGTAACAACCCAATGTTTGGTCAGTTTTTTAGTGTCACCCAGCTCCTGGGTCAAATGTAACAACCCAATTTTTGGGTTGTTTTGCAGCTCCTGGGTCAGACGTAACAACCCAATGTTTGGGTAGTTTCATTGTTACCCAGCTCCTGGGTCAGACGTAACAACCCAATGTTTGGGTAGTTTTAGTGTTACCCAGCTCCTGGGTCAAATGTAACAACCCAATGTTTGGGTAGTTTTTTAGTGTTACCCAGCTCCTGGGTGAAATGTTAACAACCCAATGTTTGGGTAGTTTTTTTTAGTGTTACCCAGCTCCCTGGTCGACATACAACCCAATGATTGTGTAGGTTGTTTAGTGTTACGGAGGGGGGGGGGGGGGGGGCAGCTCTGGGCAGGAAAAAGAATCAAATATAACAATCCATGTTTGGGTAGTTTTTTAGTGTTACCCAGCTCCTGTGTCAAATGTAACAACCCAATGTTTGGGTAGTTTTTTAGTGTTACGCAGCTCCTGGGTCAGACATAACAACCCAATGTTTGGGTAGTTTTAATACTCAGATCCTGGGTCAGACGTAGCCCAGCGGTTGAGTTATTTATAGCGAGGATTTAGCCTTCTCTTCTGGAGAGAACAGTTCTAAGAGCCATCGAATTGATGCATTTCTTTAGTAAAATACAGGTTTGTGTACATTTTATTTATATATAAAATCGTTACTGTGCTGTATATCGTTCAATTTTATGCAGAGCAACATACATGGCGTGCAGTGTGAATCACCTTTAACGTCTTTCTTATTGCGTGATGGAAAAGCTGATACTCTGCATAAAATAAAAGTTTTTATTCATAAAGATACAGAATACATATTTCAGCTATGAGTGGTCGTTTACACATGAATTACTTCTGTTTAATGTTTAATATTTACTTTTAATGTTTGTTAAACAAGTTTAAATAGGCAATATATACATAAAAAAGATAAACAATGCTGTAAATAATAAATAAAGGAAGTTATCATGCAAACCAGTGGTTGTGTGGAGTATTTTACAAAGGTTTAGTGGATTTAAGTTAATCAGTAAACATTATTTCATGTATAAAGTAAAAAATAAGCTATATTATAATAAAAATGAATCAACCCATTAGCTGGGTTAAATCAAACACATATTAAGAAAGTAAACTGGGTCCATTTTCATTTCACCTCTTAGCTGCATTGTTTAACAGCTGCCACTAAGAAGTGCAGCAATACTAATGTCTATTACACAAATATACAGCAACTTTTGTCCAAAACACTGTGTAAGAAAACATTTTTTAGATGAAAGGCATCTGACACACAAAAGGTTGTGCCATCCTGAAATTCCTCTTGGTTGAGCGTATAAAAGCGCCCTTCAAATCCTGCTCGACCCCCATAAAGCTTGTAGGTTTAAGTACGTTCCTGTTTGTCATGGAAAACCCTGGTGAGATCAAAGACCCCGGCGGCCCGTGTAAGATCTGACCAAATAAAGTCATGGAGTAAAGAGCAGCCGCTGGCGACGGGAGCCCTTAAATCTAGCGGAGACATCCATCAGGCTTCATCTCCGCTCTGCACCTGCATCACTTTGACCTCCAGGAAGCAAACACAGCGCTCACAGATGACAAATGAAATGATGACGTGCGGAAAGACAGGCATAAATCAGAGATAGATGTCTTCAACTCATGAAGTGATTCAAGTGAAGGTGTTAAAGTCAACATCAAATCATAACTGACGGTATTTACTTTCTGCATGCACACACTACTGTTCTTATTGTGAACATTATGATGCAGTGAGAACAACTGTCTTCATAATCTCTTATCTAAATGCAATTACTTGCTTCATCTTTCTTTTCAGATGACAACACAAATCTTCAATTCTGATATGCAATAGGGATGCTCCGATCTGCCTTTTTCGCCTCCGATACCGATTCCGATACCTAGGGTTCGGTATTGGCCGATACCAGTGAAGTTTCCCTTCCCCCCCATTTAAATAAATGTAGAATTTATATATCTCTGTGTGTGGAACTGATAATCATTCTTTCACACTCTACTAGATACAGACTACTTCATTATAAAGAAAATAAAAATAAAAAACAATAAATATGAAAACCTGACGCCGTGTTGCTTCAAGTGCATCATTCTGCACACCGGATGCGCACATTGTAAGCGCTTCGCGTTAAAAACTGCAAAGCACAAAGGGAAGATAAATCGATGTGTGTATTATATCTGTGCAACAGTTATTGTGCCTTTCTTTTAACAGTTTTACATTTCAGTTACTGTGCATGTTAAAAACTATTTATATTCTTTTCTACGCCCTTGTTTTGTTCTCACAGACACCCGATATCAAGTAACGAAACAACATTAAACTCCAGCAAGAAGATAAAAGTCCTTTTTGCAAAACCATAGACATATATTTACAAATTAAGTATAATAATGGGAACACAGAATGATCTTGGAGAGAGCTTTACAGAACTGACTGCTGTAACCGAACGTGACCAGGGTTAAAGGCTGAACGAATGACTGACAGACACAGCAGAGAAAAGAGTTTTTGTGAACTTTAATGTAAGGACTTAAATATTCAGATGTTAGCTCACATTAGCTATCATATGTCTTCAGAAGTAACACAGAATAATTCACACAATCGGAGAAAAAATTAATAAAAAAAATCTCGGATTTGGATCGGCTCTCTCTGATCGATACCCGATTCGAGAAAAATGGCACTATCGGAGCCGAAACCCGATATGAATATCGGATCGGCGCATCCCTAATATACAACATTCACTTTTCAACATCCAATCAATAAAAACGTTCCTCAACAGTTTCTCCTAGATGGTAATGAGATTAAAAGGAGAGCAAATGGAGAAGTCTGCTGAGGTCTTCTGCTTCTCAGCAGGGTTATTTAATTAAATCAAAATCTAAAAAATAAATATAAAACCCTAAAAACAATAATTACTTGAAATAAAATAAAATTAAAAAACTTAAACACATTTTAATTCCAGGGAAACATTTTTCATTTTTTTCTTAGTTTAAATTTAAATTAAATAAACTAAAATTTTATAAAAACTACATAGACATTTAAAAATAAAATCCAAATAACAACACCAAATGCTAAAACTAAATGTAAAACAAAAAATATATCAAATCTAATTCACAATGTGACGAAAAGCTATAATATTATTCATGTAGTAAATTATGTGACAAACACCTTTTATACCTACAGGGGGTCCCCTAAAAAATGTGTTTATTAATTCATTAATTACAACAAATAACAGATTAAATAAATAGAAGTACATACAATGTAATTAAATACATGGCATAGAATGCAAATGTGACGAATTGTCCAAATATGTTGGGCTGTATTAAGTGTAGAACGTTAGTTTACTTTTACACACTAAGTAGACTGATTTTTACTATCAATAATAGTAAACTACATACACATAATATTAGGGATGTTTTATGGAAGTTGTGTTCCGTTAAGCATCTCTTACTGACACCACACACACACACACACACACACAGAGAGAGAGTCATGTGGCGAGTATTTCAGGATCTAGACAACAACACACACACACACACAAACGCACCACACACACGCCTCACTCTTCAGCTCGCATAGTGATGTACACTGCCAATCTAATGGACACCGGCAGTGAAATGCCAACACATGTTGAAAGTGACACAGACACAGAAGTCTATTGGCCTGTAGATATGATATATGATATGCAAGTCGACCCCTTTTTACAATTTGGTGACAGTGGAGTTTGATAAATCAATTTATTGGTTTTGCTGTGAATTGAAAAGTGGCCACTTCTATTCACTAATGAATTTGATTAGTGTCAGCCCTAGTCATGATCAGAATATACACACACACACACACATATATATATTCTATGATATATATCTAATATATATATATATATATATATAGTATATATAATGACAGCCACCCAAGGTTTTTAACTGATCACTCATGCAGCCCATTCGCCAGGGGGGACATCTAATCTCCGTGTTTTCCATTCACCTATTTTATGCACATGTTTGGTAGATCCATAACAAAACCGCTGTAGGTAATGCCAAGATCGTATCGCCTACATTCTAAAAATGCGGCGTAGAGAACGTATGCTCTCACCTACGGTAGGTTAAAAATTCATATCGTTAAGAAAACATGCGCATACAACCTACAATGGAAACTCCTTTTTACTGGAATAATCCCTAATGCGCATCACTTGACAGCATAATTGCACCAACCAAATGACCGACTAGTCTTTCACAGTCATCTGAAATGCGTTTTGGTCGCAGTCTAAAAGGCCCCCTTTTTTTAGCAAAGTCTCGTCAAGTGCTTCGTTAGAGTAATTAAGATAATTGTTATAGATAACATGACCACCTTTTTCGTACTGCGTGCTCCTAAAGCTCGTAATTTATTTTTGATACAAAAAATCTCATACAGGCCGAGGCGTGCTCCTACTGCAGCAAATTAAATTTTCTTCGTGAGATTTAGCGCAAGTTAATCAGGAAGCGACAATTTTGTTATCTTCAACTCACTAGATGGAAACGGTGCTTTACTTACAAATGGTTTATGCGTTATTCCAATTTTGCGCATAAGTTTAATTCATAACTTTGGATGGAAACATAGCTGGCGTAGCGGACGGGAACTCACTTGGCGGGGGGGTGCAACAGCAGCACGAGAACATTATTGTGAACATAATGATTCACCAGTCGTCGCATCAACACACAGCAGCACTTCTAAGGAACAAACAGAATAAAACAACCAGAGGAGGATAAAATAAATAGTCCTAACAATTTTACTTAATAATAACATATTAACAAAACCAAATAAAACCTTTGGCTACATGTCTACACTTCTTCCGGTTCATATGTTGTGACCGCGTCCCCAACTCAAGGAACCCCAGAATGCTGAAAGCCTACCTATTTGTTTTTCGTTTATTTTACAAAAGCCAAATTTTTTTTTTAATTTTATTTTAATTGGCGGTACACTAAATAAAAGTTAACCTTTTGACGTTGCCGAATATGTTTATGTTTGAGCTAATACCAAAATGACAGTATTTAACTTGTTTCCGCTACTATAAGGAAAAAAATCTAAGCAATCACGCCGGAGCCTCTCGTGGGAAATATTTGTATTCGTGCTGAATGAGAGATGTATAGCACCGGTGGTTTCAGTTTCTCTTTAAATTCGTTTTGGTTAGACTTTTATATGTTGTTTATAACGATGGTCCATAAGAATTTATTTTTATTTTATAATTTTTCTGTTTCTTAAATAATTGTTTTTGGTTAGACTTTTATATGTAGTTTAATGAATGGCATTATAATTTGTTTTATTTTATAATTTGTCGGTTTCTTAAATTTGTTTTGGTTATACGTTTTTATATTGTTTATGCCATTATAATTTGTGATTTGTTTATTCATTTGTATATATATTTGTACTATAATTTTATAGCTGCTCATATTTTCTGATTTTTTGTTCCTCTGTCTGAATACCATAAAATGTAAAGGATTTGTCGACAAATTCTGATTTTTCTCTCAGCACAATTTCGTCTGATATGTGTATAGCACATTTTTTTAAATTCATGCAGCAAATGTTTTAAAAACAGCTTAAAACATTTACAAATTACTTTATTGCATGATCTTAAGGAACTTTTAACTATAACTTTATTTGGGTAGGCTAGTTTAAATTTAAAACATTGTAATTAATTCGTTGTATTCCCATTTGTAATACAGAGGGCAGAAAATAGTTTTAGTGTAGCATATAGTGTAGCATGATGTAACCTTTAAATAAATATAAGACAGTGCTTAGGTTAAGTGATTCCTTCTCTCATTTTTTTCTCTCAGCTGCGCATGAGATCTTAACAGATATGTCTGTGATTGTTGTTCAACGCTGCAAGAACACGCTGTAAACAGAAACCTTTTTTTTAATTCAAGTTGTAAAGTTCTATATATAATTAATATAGAACTTCTATTTAAGTTATAATACAGGCCGTTATTTTTTTGGGTGAATGTCTGATATGCATACAAGTGTGCCCCCCTATAAAATGAAAGTGCCCCCTCCATTTTCTGCTATGGCCCTGCTCATTATTTCATCCACATAGTATTGTACAAGTTTTGGCTTCGGGGAGAGAGAATAAATCCACACACACACACAGACACACAGACACACACATCTGTGATTAAAATCTGAATCCATCCTCTCCGGTGGAGAACACAAACAGGTATCAACTCAGTCTGAGGTCTACAGCCACAGCTGAGATGCATGCAAATAAAAAGCCACAGAATATGAATGAATTCCGATGGAGAGAAAAAAAACAAATCACTGATCACAGTCCTAATGATACTAATTTTCTAAGATACCTTCTGCTGCCACATCCAAATCAAGAAGGGCCATCCCAGCACTGGTCCTGCAATGATCGCCGAGAAAATATTATATATAAGTATATATAGTATATATATAAATATATATATAAATATATATACACATATATATCTAGCATAAGAGACTTCTTTAAAAAAACAAAAAATGTTACTGTGCAAACCTTTGAGATATATGCTATATATAATGTATTAATTTTTGAATATAAATATCTTTAAAAATCAATTCCTCTATTGGAAGAAAATGAAGAGATTTTTACATTCCATAATGCCTTAAATGATCTATTAACTGAATATATTTAGTTTAAAATTTAAAATATATATAACATTTTAAAAAATGAGAGATTTTTTTTCTTCTGCAACTTGACTTTTGTGCTCTACACATGTGGGTAGATCCACAGACTTTAAAAGGCATGGAGCAAAGTCAAAGACCTCATGACACGCTCACATTTGAGCCGTTCTCCCCAGACACAAGATCTTCTGTACGGACAACAAAAGTCATGGAAGAAAGAGAGCGGCATGACAATACTGCTCTTTACTCTGAAATAGCCGCCTCTGTGGACCACGTAGTGCAGACTTGAAGTGACGTACACAGATGGAAGTTCACTTTTGTGAAGTGAAATACTGAACAGAGGAAGCTGTCATCCAGATCTGCTCTGAGGCCGTTTCATTGCATTGGCCGGTCGATGTCACACCAACGCCACCGATGCCAAAGCGAGCTCAAATCCAACATGTAATCAGCCGGATCAGTCTGGTTCTGCAGAACCTTCTTAACTCTGAAACGTTCAAACATTTTCACTTGTGCTGCAATTTAAGATGGTATTTCTATAAACTGGTCTAAAGACAGCTATCGCACATTAGACATAATCTATTGCAGATTTTTTAATAAGCTTTACTGCTGATTAAAAATTATTATTTTATAAATTAAAAAATAATTATTAAATGATAATTATTTCTGATGTTCCATAAGCACCACCTGCTGTCAGACAGTGGAGTTACATTTACATTCAGTCTGTCTGCCATTTTTATTCAGACCAATGTGGATAAAATCTTTGTTGTAAATCTTAACCGGCAGATGGAAAACAAGCTAATGTGCATTCTAGAAATCGCAACACTTCAGATAATAAGGTAGCCTATGTAGAATTGGTAATGGAGCAGATAAAATGCCTATAATTTATCATTTTGACTCATCCTTTTCCCTTTCTTAAAAATTATTTAAAGACTGAAATGTGAGGTTTATCATTTTATAAAACTTTTCTTGAACATGTAGTACATGTTAGTAGACAACATGTTATAAGGAGTGTTGGGAAGGTTACTTTGGAAATGTAATAGGTTACAGATTACAAGTTACCCTCCTTAAAATGTAATAAGTAGTGTAATTTTTCAATTACTTTATTAAAATAATGTAACTGATTACTGTACAAAGTGGTGGCGGGGCCGAGAGCCGTGGGAACGGAGCGCGGCCGGTGGAGTAATTGATAATGAGCGTCACCTGCACCACTCACCGGTCTCGAGGCTCACGGAGGAGCTCCGGAAGGATAAAAAAAGAAGAGCTACGACAGTGAAAGACAAGAGAGTACCAGGCCTGGATTTTATTTTGTGTTTTGTGTGCGGCAGTCGTCCGCGAGGGGCTGCCGCTTTACTTTTGTTTTGTGTTTGTTTATTTTATTAAAATCTTTAATGTTCGCCGGTTCCCGCCTCCTCCTTCCCGATCTACAAACTACGGTACATTGGTGCCGAAACCCGGGAGGAAGGAGGGACACGCTGTCAGAGAGCCCTCGCGGTGGCTGAGGGTATCGCGGTGCTGATGATATCGGGCACCAGACCGAGCAAGAGACCCGCCGGTGGCGCCCGAGGCGTTGGGGGCTGGAATGATGGAAGACGAGTTGGGACGGAGAGCTCGCTGCCGTGCTCCTGGGTCGAGGTGGGGTGGCTGCTGTCCGAGAGGGAGCGGAGGAGTCGGCGTTGTTCACCAGGAGGCCGGAGCCTGCTGCCGTCCTCCATGATTGGGAGGAGCAGGGAACGGGGGACTCGCTGCCGTCTGCCCTCAATAGGAGGAGCCATCGCCGTTCGCTAGGAGGCGGAGGAGCGGTGGGCCGTCAACCAATGATGTCCAGTACCATCGCATGGCACCGAGATTGAGAGCCTCTCAGCCGGTTGAGGACCAAGCGGCAGTGTGTCCGGGAACCGGACTGCTAATTTTTTTTTCTTTTCCTATCTCCCCTCTCTTGTATCTGTCTCTCCTCATTCTTCTGTCTTCTTTTCTCTCGCCTCGTCTGTCTGTCCTTACCCCCATGTACGCCGCGGCCGCCGTGATCGGCGGGGGGGGGGGATAGAGCGCAGTCTCGGGAGTACCCCCAGGCCAGCGAGGGGGTGATTGTACATGGGGACGGCCGAGAGCTGTGGGAACGGAGCGATGCTGGTGGAGTAGTGTAATTATCGCACCTGCCACTCACCGTGTCTCGATTCTCACAAGGGGCTCCGGAAGGATAACGGAGGATTGACGACCGTGTCGACGCGAGAGGACCAGCCTGGATTTGATTGTTGTGTTTTGTGTGCGGCGTCTTCCGCGAGGGGCTCGCTTTGACTTTTAACTTTTACTTACTTTACTTTATTAATCTGTATGTTCGCAGGTTCCCACTCCATTCTTCCCGATCTACAAACACGTTACAATTACATTTGATTACTTTTTGATTACTTTTCTACATTTCTAATGTTTTCAACTTTATCGTTTTCAAACATGTAAACCAGGCAGGGTAAACCTTACAGTAGTACTCAACACTGATTACTGTCACACTTTCGAAATCCTTCATCACTTGAATTATTTTCATTTTTAAAGTAACATTGGTCACAACATTATAATTTTACATGGTGTTTGCATATAAATGTATCTTAACAGTGTGTGGACACAACCACCCTACAATGATAACAATCCATTCACTCTCCTTTTTTTAATTCCCACATTCACAATTACCCAGCCGTTTTGATTTTCTGAGCAGTATGATGTCATATTGTTCAGGCCCCGCCCACAACCGCCACTTAGGACACAGTGCATTAATTTTGTTTTTAATGGTAATGCGCCACTGAATACACCTAAATTAGTTTATGTCTGCGCAAATAATTTTACTCCAGACTGCTTTCTGAATGAGGGACAATTCAAGGCAGGTTTTGTTAAAAAGTTCAAACTCAAGGATAGATCAGTACCCACTGTTCGTGATCCAGCTGAGCCTCCAGAAGAAGTAAGTCTCACACTTTATACTTTTTATGATTATTTGCAAATCTCCTTTCCTCTTCCATGGAAGAGATGGGCGGGGTGTGCAGAGCTCATTAGCATTTAAAGGGACATGCCCCAAAATGAGTGGCTGTGAACAGAGCAAGGTAAAAAGGGTGTTGTTTTACACGACCACTGAGGAATTTTAACCAAAGTATGTGGCAGACCGTACATGAAGACCCTAAAGAATCATACCAACTTGTGGAAGATCAATGTCCCCTTTGAAGCACAGCCACCACAAAGTCAGACTTTAGCACCTCTTTTTGCTTTGAGATTGTTCTGAGGTTAAATACATTTAAAATCATAACAATAAATATCTTATTAGCTATGATACTGTTTTTGGAATCAAATCTTTACATAGCTATGACAGTAAACACTTGAATCTAACAATGCCTTGGAAAGAAAAATGAAGCATAGCTATACATAAACCCATAGGAAATAAAAGAGTTATCGAATAAGCACGTGTCCTAAACTCCTGAAACATTTGGTTTCTCATATTTTAGAGCAGTCACTGCAATTCGGGAAATAATTCAATTAAATCTGTATGTGGGAGTGTGTATGAAAAAAGCAGATGTAACCCCCTTTGTAATCTACCTTTGTAATAAGTAACTGTAATTTAATTACACAATTTTTCTCAGTAACTGTAACTGAAACTGATTATTTTTATTTTGTAATTAAATTACGTAATGCCGTTACTTGTAACTAGTTACTCCCCAACACTGGTTATAAGTCACCCAACCAATATTTTTTTGATGAAATAAAACTGATTTCAGTGTTCAACACTTCCAAGATATTTTAAAGGGGTCATATGATGCAATTTAAATTTTTCCTTTCTCTTTGGAGTGTTATAAGCTCTTGGTGCATAAGAAGATCTGTAAAGTTGCAAAGACTAAGTCTCAAATCCAAAGAGATATATTTTTATACTTTATAAAAGTTAAGTCAGTCACGCCCCCCTTAAAATGGCTCGTTCTAACACGCCCCCCACATATCTACGTCACTATGTGGGAAGATTTGCATAAAGTCGCCCAAATATTCATGCAAAGAAAGAAGGCGTAACTTTTATTCTCGCTGTAGTATTGTTGCTGCCGCCATGTTGTGAAGGCGCTGTGTGATTCGTTGTGAAAGCAAAACTAATTTTGTTTTGGGCCTTTCCAAAAGAGCGATATCTGCTTCTCCATGCTAATCATGATCCTTGCTGGTTCTGCGACATCCCTGCGACCTCGCCGCTGTGGCTCGGGCCGGATTCGGCTTTCTCACCGGGATGAAGACAGAGTCAGCCCGAGGTCGTCAAATGTGGGTGTGTGGCCGGCAAGCCCTCCGGGGACCTCCTGTTGGTCGTCGTAATCCCGCGGCCTCTGCTCACTCTGACCCTCCGGCCGTTCCTCACTCTAGCCCCCGGCTTCTGCTCCCAGTCAAGGCCACTCGTGAGTGTGTTGCGTGTGTTTCGTTTGAAAGCGAAACTACTTTGGTTGTCCTTCCAAAAGAGGACACAACTAGAAAAACTAGTGGTTAAGTTGTATTTACAACACAAATTTCCAGAACAGTTCAAACCAAATATTCAGATTTGTGCAGCACATTTTATTGGAGGACTGTAGACTAGTGCTGTGTTCAAAATATTGATACGACGATGTATCGTCACAAAGATTTGACGATATGAGTATCGATACAGCTGGCCCTGTATATATTGTGGCACGTGTGCAGCAGTGGACCGCACAAGAACACAGTTTAAAAAAGGAGTAGAAAAGTGCGAGGTTTCTAAAAAAAATGAATAGAGCATCTGTTAATAATCTGGCCGCAGAGCAACACAACTGGGTTGCCTACGTAATCCACGAAACAGAGCTTCACACTTGCGCAATACGGAAATATCTGCTAAGTGTGCTACTTATCTTTGTCAACCTGGCAACCCTGTGTACGCACTCTCTCTCCACTGTGGTTAAACGCGCTTGCTTTCTGAAAACAGTGGTTAGCTTGCAGTTTAGCAATCTCCACTTCAATATTCTACTCTCAGAAAAGTGTGATTCATCAACTTTTCCTTTACACCCACACAGAGAGAGAGAGAGAAGCGAGAGAGAGAGAGAGAGAGAGAGAGAGAGGCTGTGTATGAATTACCACCGTTTTGCCGCGTTTCTCTATTAACAGTAAAGCTGTGGCTTTAATTCCTTTAGAAACAATGATGCTTTTTGTTGAGAAAGATAATGTAGCTCTTGAGCGATTAAGCTATTTAGTTAATAAAACTGCGGGCAGCGCTAAAAAGTTTGTTCCTGAATGTCTGAGTTCGGCCGCAACGTGATCTGTGTGTGTGACTGCACCAAACTGCTTCTGTTTCACACAAATGCTGGCACAGACGTGCATGTTCGGCTAGAGTCGCTTTGAACTCGTGCATCTTCGGAAGCGGAGCTGCGCTGAAAGTTACAAAAAATGTTGTGCACACCGCCACGCGAAACGATGTCGCGCGCACTCAAAGCGAACTTGCGGATGCGTCGAGTATAAATCAGCCTTGAGCGTGTGTGTGTTAGATACAGTGAAGACAGCGCGTTAGTTTAGAACTCCTCTAATTTTTATTTTATTTTTTTAAACATAGAGAGTGTGTTAATTTATGCAATGATAACCTACCAGCAATAGGTATTTAATATATTAGAATGAGTACATTAAAATACAAATTTATTAGAACAAGAACATTATTATTTATGGGCTTAAAAACAAAATGCAAAGAATCAGAATATTGTACCTGGTGGGGACTGCCCAATGTAAACATGAAACATATGCCATTACTTATATTGTACTGTGGTACAGTTATGGATGCCCTTCATAATGCAGAGGTCAGCTGCTTGCTCTGCCAATAGTTAGAAATGGCACTGTAGTAAGCAGTGTTTAATAAACAGCTGTTTTACTGTATTCTGCTGAGGTGAAATTCTGTGCAGTCATGTATCGTGATATGTATCTTATCGTGGCCTCTGTATCGTGATTCGTATCGTATCGTGACTTTGCTGGTGATACACAGCCCTAACTGTTTTTACTGATCCTGGTAGAGTAGACTACAGTGCCGGCTGTTCGGACTCACAGACTGCAAGTACGTTTTTTATATTTAAAGAGTTTTTATATTTTATATATTTACAGCGAGTTTTTGGGCAGTGTAGCATGCTGTGTTATTATGTTGTGTTCCATCACAAATGCAACAGGTGTTTTTTATGTTTTATGCGGCACTTGATGACCTGCAACTCGTAAAAAGACATTATAGACTCCATTATAATCCATAATTCTGTCCCCACTGGATGCAACGAATGCCTCGTTTATAATGGTTTGTTTCAATGTTTTTGTTCGTTGATTGTGGTTTGTGTCCACACCGTCGCTTTTCAGACTCAGACGATGATCTTTTTGTAAAAATATCGACCTGTTCAGAAAGCGGGTGCATAGAGAGAAACATAATGTACAGTAATGTGGAAATATGTTTTATTTTGAACCTTACACTGCATAACATATCATTACAATACAACCAAATACATTAAAAAATTTTTTTAGTAGCATCATATGACCCCTTTAATTGTTTTTTTTTAATTAGTTATTTAGTCAGTTAGTTAGTTAAAAGGCTTTTACAAAGATGTTTTGTTTGACATTTTGATGAGAAAGTAAAAAATTAAGAAACATCTAAATATTTTTATTGTAGCACCTGGAGACACAACAAAAATGTATCTCCACTCGAAGTACCGAAATTATTTAAAATTCACAAGTGTTCAATTAATTGTGATATTATACTAAAAAGTAAAGTAATATTAGTGTCATCTTTAATAAATTTAAATTTTAGCCAATAAAAAAACAAATATTGAAAATAGACAAATAATACGTGCAGGAATATAATCATAGGAATGTGCTTCCTTGTACATCTCTATAATGTACGTCTGTTTTAGTAATTGTGATGGCCAGATGGTAATGCATTTCTGGATCTGTCTCAAAGTACACATGATAGCTGAACGCATGTAAGACATGTTAAATGGACTAACAGCTAGACAGATGGTTTACGTGTGAAAGTCAGAGTGCCGGAAGGAACTTGGTGCTTCGGAACTGAGACTAAGATTATTGCTCTTGATTACAGTATAGAGCAGTGATTACAACATTTCTGTGACACACATTCTTAAAAAACACAAACAGAAACAAACACACGTCTTAAAACTTTTGTATCAGATTTGCTTTAAAACAGTCAAACACGCTTTATTAATATAAACTGTAACGCTTAAAAGCTGAAAAGTGTATCTTGAGGCACTAAACAAATCTTCAAGCAACTCGACATCTTGAGAGACACTTCATCTCCCATCTCTCTGAAGACCTTCTGAACATCTGCTAACACCATCCTCCTCCAACACACTACATCACTGGAAAGCCTTGCTGTTACTCAAACAAATTCAACATGAACTAGACCAGGAGGAAAAGTATTCCTGACCTTCGACCTTGAGAGGTAATGACACAAACTCTCCAGCAGAGGTCAGTAAGGAGGCAAAGAGGATGAGGTGGGACACGTGTGGCTCTCTCCTGATGAAAGCAGCACATAATATGTGCCAGCCTCATGTGATATGGCTTTAATAGGATCAATAACCCGCCGGTTTGGGGAAACAGCGGTTTAGCTTAAAAGGAGGCCGCCACAGTTCAATGTTATTACTTCAGCTGTGAGGAAATGAGCTGCAGGACCGAGGTAATGAAGCTCTGAGTGCGACGCTGAAATCAGAGTCTATTTGGAAGCGTTTATGCTCTGAGTTTGGCTGAACTCATATCACTGTACCTCCCAGTGCGAACAAGATAACAGAGGTTGAATGCTGGATTGAGCTGCGGTTTTTCACAGTACCGGAAAATATGCTTTCAACTAACTACACTATTCTGACTGAGATCCATCTATGCAGATATGACAGGGTCATACAGCTTGTTTTAAGCAATGTTTTGAGGCAGATAATAATTCTGCATGCATCAAAAGTGGTAGTCTGGTGAACATACAATTTCCTCATTACAAAAAAAAAACATTCAAATTGACTAGTTCTTAATCATAAGAGCAACCACAGTACTTTTAGCAATTAAATATATCTGCAATCAAATCAAATAAGTTTATTAGGTCTGTCATATACTGTATACACACACACACACACACACATTATCAACAAAACAAAAGATTAATAAAAATTAACAATGGTTTATCTTTTTTTAAACGCCACAAAATGTAAGATAAGCCATGATTACATTAATATATATTCAGTATTATCATTCATGTGTGTGTGTGTGTGTGTGTGTATAAACAATGTACTGACAGCACTAAAACGTAAAATAATATATAAATATAAATATTTTTAAAAATAATATAGAACAGTTACATAAAATGTATACACACATTAGTATAATTATTATTATTATACATTATTATTATATAATTAATTCATTTGACATCTTTAGGGTTGTCAAAAACGAAATATATCATGAATATCCTTTTATTTGTATTTATTTATTGTTTGAGTTAACAATTAATATCAAGTTTGAATACACCTGAATGCATTTTTGTTTCCCTTGATTTTAAAAACCTTTTAATATGAAGGCTTCTGCTTAAATGTGCTCATCACTCATATTTCCTTCATTAGTATTTAAAAGCATCCCACAATGCACCTGAAGAAGTTGGTTAATGAATGTCCAGAGCGAGAAGAGCTGGAAGCAGTTCAAATAAGACAGATTTCATTTATGTCACTACATCATTTCCATATCTGTTATTTCACATTATTATTATTCTAACATGAGAAAAATAGTCATAAAAAGAATGAGGTGAGATTCCTGCCCCCCGTCCTGCTGTTCAATACCTCCTCGTGAAGATCTGAACATCCTCTCCCATAAACACACACACACAAACACACAGACCCCTCTTTAAAATGAATAGTTTGCCTAGAAACATTAAAGGTGGGGTAAGCGATTTCTGGTAGCCAATGTTGACATTTGAAATCACCAAAACAAACACGCCCCTACCCCAAAAGGGTGTCGCCCCAATTTTGATAGCTCCGCCCCACACATACAGTACGTACACAACCCAGGCAACGATTAGTTCTGTGAAACAAAACCAAACCAATGTTACATCGTGTCTACACGGGACGCGAGTGGCGCAACGCGACAAAATACTATAGAACTCATAATCAGTGATGCTGTCTACACCATAGATACAGTGGTGTGAAAAAGTGTTGGCCCCCTTCCTGATTTCTTATTTTTTTGCATGTTTGTCACACTTTAATGTTTCAGATCATCAAACTAATTTAAATATTAGTCAAAGATAACACAAGTAAACACAGCATGCCATTTTTAAATGAAGGTTTTTATTATTAAGGTAAAACAAATCCCAAACTACATGGCCCTGTGTGAAAAAGTGTTTGCCCCCTAAACTTAATAACTGGTTGGGCCACCCTTAGCATCAACAACTGCAATCAAGCGTTTGCGATAACTTGCAATGATTCTGTTACAGCGCTGTGGAGGAATTTTGGTCCACTCATCTATGCATAATTGTTGTAATTCAGCCACATTGGATCATGAACCGCCTTTTTAAGGTCTTGCCACATCATCTCAATAGGATTCAGGTTAGGACTTTTACTAGGCCACTCCAAAGTCTTCATTTTGTTTTCTTCAGCCATTCAGAGGTGGACTTGCTTGTGTGTTTTGGATCATTGTCCTGCTGCAGAACCCAAGTTCGCTTCTGCTTGAGGTCACGAACAGATGGCCGGGCATTCTCCTTCTGGATTTTTTGGTAAACAGCAGAATTCTTGGTTTCATTTTTCACAGCAAGTCTTCCAGGTCATGAAGCAGCAAAACGGCTCCAGACCATCACACTACCACCACCATATTTTACTGTTGTATGATGTTCTTTTTCTGAAATGCAGTGTTACTTTTTTACGCCAGACGTAATGGGACACACACTTTCCAAAAAGTTAAACTTTTGTCTCGTTAGTCCACAGAGTATTTTCCCAAAAGTTTTGGTGATCATCAAGATGTTTTCTGGCAAAATTGAGATGAGCCTTTATGTTCTTTTTGCTCAGAAGCGGTTTTTGTCTTGGAACTCTGTCATGCAGAGTCTCAGTTTCTTTCTTATGGTGGAGTCATGAACACTGACCTTAACTGTGGCAAGTGAGGCCTGCATTTCTTTAGATGTTGTTCTGGGTTCTTTTTTGACCTCTTGGATGAGTCGTCACTGTGCTCTTGGGGTAATTTTGGTCGGCCGGGCCACTCCTGGGAAGGTTCTCCACTGTTTCCATGTTTTTGCCATTTGTGAATAATGGCTCTCACTGTTTTTTCGCTGGAGTCCCAAAGCTTTAGAAATGGCTTTATAACCTTTTCCAGACTGATAGATCTCAATTACTTTCTTTCTCATTTGTTTCCTAATTTCTTTGGATCTCGGCATGATGTCTAGCTTTTGAGGATCTTTTGGTCTACTTCACTTTGTCAGGCAGGTCCTATTAAGAGATTTCTTGATTGCGAACAGATGTGGCAGTAATCAGGCCTGGGTGTGGCCAGAGAAATTGAACTCAGGTGTGATACACCACAGTTTTAACAGGGGGGCAAACTCTTCTTCACACAGGGCCATGTAGTTTGGATTTTGTTTTCCCTTAATAATAAAAACCTTCATTAAAAAAACTGCATGTTGTGTTTACTTGTGCTATATTTGACTAATATTTAAATTTGTTTGATGATCTAAAACATTAAAGTGTGACAAACATGCAAAAAAATAAGAAATCAGGAAGGGGGCCAACACTTTTTCACACCACTGTATATATACATATCTATGGTCTACACTGGATGCCGCGTGGCACGACAAGACGAATCCCCAACAGAAAACTGCTGCTGCGTTCTATTTATGACGTATTGACACAAATTTCAAATGATTTTCAACGGTCGCTTTGACCAACGGTGGCCAGTGTACTAGACAGACTTTAGCTGTTGCGGTGCAGACACGTTGTTACTCACCTATCGAGAAGAAACAAAGCAACCTCGGCGTCTGATCGCAGGCCTTCCGCTCCTTGAGTTCTCTCCAGCGCTGGAAAGCTGACCCGATATTTACACGGGTCCTACTTCTTGCCTTAAGCCTTCTTTACGGCTAATGTCCGTCCTGTGCACTGAACGCTCTCTCCTCCACATCATGAGTAGACACGCCCCTTACTGCTGATTGGCTACAAGTTTGTTTTGCTAGTCGGCCCGAATCAGTTTTCTAAAGCGTTTTTGAAAAATCGCTTACCCCACCTTTAACTTCATACAAGTACCTGTGCTTCTTGAGATGAGCTCATGTCTTATTTCCTGTGGTCTGCAATGACCACACACTGTCCACATGAAACTCATCAGCCAGCCTTTGATGCTCCTAATAACCATTCCCAAAGATTCCCTTCGGCACAGACGAATAAAGTCCATTCGGTCATTATCATCCAGGGTTTAAGACAATAACTCGCACATTATCCATCATGTTATTACTTCCACAATCTAAACAGGGGTGTCGGAGTATCAAGTCCATCTGAACCTAATTTTGGTTATTTTTAAATTCCTCCCCGTGAGGATTTTCCCAGAAAGTCCTGTGCTTGAACAGATAAACAGTTTACATGATATAAACACTGACGTTATAATAGGACATACAGTAGAAGTCATGCATGACTAACATGCGATTTGAAGGAATATTATTGGTTAGTAGTAGAAGTTGTTATTATTGCCATGTCAGCATCTAAGGCTCTTCATGGAAATATTATGGGTTAGAATGACAAAAATGTTTAGTTAATTTCTGTGAAAAGAATCAATTAACTATTTTAATTAAAAATCAATTATTCTTTGAAGCATTTTTCATCTATTATTTATAAATTTTCTATCATCTATTAATTTTTCCCTATTTTCAAAAATGTAATCACTCAAAAACATTCAGAATAGCCTTTTTATAAAAACACAAAGTGACAGATACAAGTTAACAATACTTTTTCAATGTGAATATGTTGTAAAATGTAATTTATGTCTGTGATCAAAGCTGAATTTTCAGCATCATTACTCCAGTCTTCAGTGTCACATGATCTTCAGAAATCATTCTAATATGCTGATTTGCTGCTCGAGAAACATTTCTGATTATCATCCATGTTGAAAACAGTTATGCTGCCCAATATTTTTGTGGAAACTTGATTCTTTGATGAATAGAAAGTTCAAAAGAACAGCATTTATTTGATATAGAAATCACTTTTGTCACATTTTGAATGTCTTTACTGCCACTTTAAATCATTTTAATGCATCCAGGCTGAATAAAAATATTAATGTTTTGCAAAAAAAAATTTACCGGCCCCAAACTTTTGATCTGTAGTACAAAGTAAAATGATTAAATATGATTTTTGCTTTAGCTCATTTAAAACTACATGCAACTGTCCCAACCAACATTTTTGAGATCTGTGGAGGTCCAAACAAACCTCAGTCTCGTGTGTTTCCGATGTCTGTAATAAATCCCTCCCTGAGGATCCGGTACTCCAGGGGGATCTCATTTGGACATTTATCTTTCTTTAATTGTCAGACTAATGAAATGTGCAAAGGGCAAATTCATTCGAGCGCGTCACCTGCTTCCGGTGCCTTCAAAGCATCGATCCCCTTTTCAAAGAGAGCTGCTGAATCCACACACATGAGGAGCAGATGTGAGCGAGAGGCCAAAGTGACCACGGAAAGAATTTCAATCCTCTGTGCTAAATCCTCCAAAGACAAAGCCAGAGACAAGCAGCAAACCCTTTGAAGATCTCAGCTGCTCAAGGCCTTGTCCTTAACACAGAGATGGTGTGAAAACACCTCAGACTGTGTTTACATACACACACACAACACACACACACACACTCACACTTGTGTTTGTATGTACACACACTAACTCAATCAACATGCAAATGAACTTCAACCTTACATACAAAAATATAAACAGTCAAAACTAAACAAATGCACAAGAACGCACATTAATACAGCTGGATGAACAATTTGAAATGCAGAAACAAAGAGGAAAACAAAAGTCTCCAACCTTAGAATCTCAATATGAACTCAAATTGTGATTTTTTTTATCACAATTAAGCACATTTCCCCACCAATTTTCATTATCATAGATATAAAAAAAAAACATTCTCATTACTGTGATACCAAGAAAATAAATCTATAATACATAAATCTAATCTAATATAATAAAAAGGTTTGAATACTTCTATTTATATACTGTCTTTAATTTATGCAGATTAAAAAGAAGAAGAAGAATTATTATACAAAATTACTGTATTGCAGTAACAAGAATTTAATAACATGGAGAATATTGTTCATTACATAAAAGCTAAAAAGAAAAACTTGAATTTGGGAGGAAATAATTTCATAATGCAAAAAAAACAAAATAACATTTGGCAACATGCCTTGTAATTCACCTTATAATGAATTCATTAATAATTGTAACCACAGTTAAAATACATTATAATGCTTCTCTATTCATTATTACACAGAAAAATATAATGCACTAAAACTCATGACAAGAAACCAATTCCAGGTGTAACAAGGAATCTGCACATATAATGCATTTTAGCTTTGGTTGTAATTATTTATAAAATATGAATACCTTTATAATGCATTATTCATAAGGGCCTCATCTGAAGTGTGACTAAAAACAGTCCTAAAATACAAATATAACCTCTTTATTTCTTTCTTTTCATTTCAGGGTGCCCTGGACATGTTCTTGTGAGATTCACTCCGAAACTTCACCGTTCAAGTTTGTAATTTCTGCACCGCTAGCAAAACCAAACTGAATTACAGAACAGCAGCTGTTGCCAAACCAGTGCAACCCATCGCTCAGCCAAAAAACTGCTGATGTCCGGACATGTCGATGCTTTTAAATGGATAAAATGATAAATATCCCAACCTGGAGACTTCTTGTTCGGGTGAGCTGCCATCATGTACGTCTGTCGGGGCAGGAGAGGGGATGACGGGAGGGACATGGACACCCCTTTAGCCAGGCCGAGTCTGAGGCCGTCGTCTGCGGGCCGGAACGGACGGACACCCGCGGGATCCTGCATCCCACCGCCGGGACACCTGCGCTGGGCACGGAGCAGGTACGGCTCTCCTGACCACGCACAAACAACAAGACTTGTTTTAAATGTCCTATTAGCACATATTGACAGTAAAATAATTGCAAATATATTGCACATCCTCTAAATATTGCCCAGCTTCTTCACAGAGCAGAAAACACTGTTAACAGGTCGATAAACATCTGAAATAATCAAGTTAACAGCCCCTGTGAAACTGACAGGCACGTTTAGCCTTAACATGAGTTAACAGACACTCTCCTAACAAAAGATCGATTCAGTCATCTTAATAAAAACAAATAGAGCCACTGAGATTGAGTTTAGATTAAAAATGTGGCAAAATCCACAAATGGTTTTCAATGTAAACCCTGAACGTCATTAAGAGAATAAAAACTAATTAGCAGAGCTCAATAATAATACAGAACAATGGGTCTCAGATGTATTTTCATTACACGCACTGATTAAACACTGCTTCTCCAGTCTTTCTTTTCTCCATCTTACTGTTTTTTTTATTATTATTTTCTTGCTTTTAATGTTTAAAGAACTGCTGTTAAACCTGATGAGCTGGGATTGTTTTGTGCCACTTTAGGTGAAATAACTAGAGGCTTCTGGGAAAACTCATCTATTTACTATTTGAATGCAATACTAACCTAGTGAACACTGTGCAGTGTATACTGAATACTGCCTACTATTGTTTTTTTTTGCTTTGTTTTTTTTAAATACAATTAGAAATACTTTTATACACTATTTAAAAATGGATTATGCAATAACTAACATTTCAAACAGTAGTATGCTACAATTTCGGTCACATCAGCATCTGGGCTATAATAGTTAACTAAAACTTTGTTACTTGGTGGAAAAAATAAACTCTACATGAAATGAAACACAATTCAATAATTTATTTTAACTTGGACAACTAAAATAACTAAAACAAAAATATAAATAAAAAATTAATAAAAACTAATAAGACATATTAAAAAAAATAATAATAAAAATATAATATGACCAAAAACACAATAAATTAGTAAAATGCCAATTCAATTAATTAGTTTGAAATTACTAAAATAACACAACTAAAATTAAATAAATATAATAAAAAACTACACAGATATATTTAAAAAATAATAACAGTAATGACAAAAACACTAAATAAAATTACTAAAACTTTTACTAAAATTAAAAACAGAACAAATATTTATTAAAACAATATTAGTATCTCAATGATACTAAAATAACCCTGACCAGCATGCAGTTATCTAGTAAAATAGCAGTTTTTTTTTTTACTTGATAATTTATTTAATTTTATTACTTTATTAATTAATTAGATTACATTTGAATCCAATTTTGAAAATGTCGTAATCAGCAGCGAGATTAAACGACGCATCAATATAGAGACGTTTAAATCACAGCGGTCATTTCCAGTTGATGGAATGAGATGGAAGGTCAAGTTAAGTATACTGCATTATCGCTTTATTGCATACTGTGCATTTTATTTATCTGGACATTCAATGCATTCAGTGCAAGTAGACATTCTATTTACTGTAGAAACACACAGTATGACAGTACATTATTGTGAACATAGTGTCTTTCTCTCACTTCCTCTCTTCTCCCACTCACTCTCTCCCACTGATGAAGAGCAAAACAAAGATGTCTAGTGTTTGAAAAGACAACGAAATAGTGAGGAACGCCAGAAAACAGGAAGTCAGCGTGCCCTAGTCACACCTCCGCTCTCTTTCAAACACCCACTGGGGTCACGAGCGTCTGATCAGAGCAACCTCTGACAAGAGCGATAACCGATGAGGTCACAGCTAAAGAAAAGTGTAAGCTGTAGTTTATTCCAGCCAAAAACACCCACTTGGACAGGAAGAGATCATCTGACCGACATGCAAAATATCTCAACATAGTGCCTTTTAGTAGTGAGTTTAGGCAAGGTCACGCTTAGATATTTCTATAGTGCTTTATAGAATACAGAGCAATTCAAAGCAGCTTCACAGTAATAAACAGGAAAATGACAGTGTTAATGTTTCAACTGTAATGCATCTCTATAGAAGATAATGGTTCCGTTATTCAGCTCAATGTTGATTCAATTAAGTTCAATATTGTGTCAATGTTGCATAGAATTATTTATATTGCACATTTCAAACATAATGGTACCTGACTGTATTTTGCATAAAAAAACAATCCTAAAACGCATGTACAAAATGAAAAATATAAATATTTGATAAATATTATATTAAATATAAAAATTTTGCATTTTTTATTCCCAATTTTATATAAACATATCTTATCTGCAGTCGCTGTGTTAAAATAGTGATGTTAAAAATAAAAGCTGCCATTACTTACTATACAACAAATACAATTAAATTAAAAGCATTTAAAATATAGGAATGTAGGAGGAAAGAAGTAATGAGGGAATTTTTTTTTTTTTTTAATTAGAGAAATAAAATTATAGAGTGCCATCTGTAGGATGTTGCAGGATTGCATCAACTATTTCAGTTTATCTGAAATGGCAGATACAATAAAAATACAGATGTGGAGGAAAAACAAAAATAATGGAACAGGAGTTTGTGTTCCTAATTGGCTTTATGGAAAACAATACAAAAATTGCAAGAAATTATTTTATTGCAATTTGTAAGAGACTTTGTAATCCCCATTACTCGATATGATTATTTAACATAATTCAAAAACAAAAGAAGGATATAAGCTACAGTTCTGCCATATCAAATTTACTTGCAGCCTTAAATGACACTCTGTAGATCTTTTAGTGACCTGGAAAACTAAGCTGGAAAATCCAGTGATTCCTTCACACAACTGTTTCCAGTCAGACTCATGCAGCTTGAGGTTTGTGTGCAATATGCATTCAGTGAACACTGAACGTGCAATGTCACTGAATCACCCGACCAACAGAGGCTGCAATGAAACCAGCTAAGAGTGAAATCATGACTGTGTTCATGTTATTGGCCCAAACCTCCTGTGCTATATATAATTCACACCATCTTACCCAAACAGCTGTGAATCCTTCATGATTTGTGGCTTGGCACAGAGAGACTTGTGTCACGAATCATTTGCAAAACAAACTATAAATTCTACGACCACCCTTTCCTTCCTTGAGACAGAGAGACAACGAAGACCAACATCTTCCTTTACAGCTTGAAGTAAAAACTATAGACGTCTCTTTCTGCCATAGAATAAAAATAATAATAAAAAAGTAACTGACTTTTTAACTCACAAATGAAAAGAAGTCAGGATGTAAACTCAGAATTCAAAGAAAAAGGTCAAAATTGCGAGATGTAAACTCATAATTCAGAAAAAAGTCAGAATTGTGAGATGTAAACTCAGAATTCAGAGAAAAAGTCAGAATTGTGAGATGTAAACTCAGAATTCAGAGGGGAAAAAAGCCATAAATGCAAGATGTAAACTTGGAACTCTAAGAAAAAAGTCAGAATTCTTCGTTTATTTCTCACAACTCTGTCAATTCTAAGAAAAATACTCAGAATTTTGAGATAAAATGTCGCAATTATCTTTTTTATTCTGTGGCAGAAACAGGCTTCCATAAAAAAAAACACCTTTAAACTACTTTTGCCACTTTCAGTCGGATAAGAGCAAAACCGGTGTTATGAGAGGCAGGTGAAGAGTCATATTTTAGCATGATTGCAGTGCTGTATTGATCAAACTACACTTGTCAAAAATAATAGTTCTGAAAATGTCAGTGTTTTGAGTGAGAGCTGGAATCAAGCAGCTCTCAAAAACACAGACAAATGACTTTCGAGCCTCTTCCATTTAGACAAAACAATGCTGAAGTCAAGCCTGACATTTGAAGAGTCGAGGACAGAGATCTTTTGTCAGTCATTCTCTCTAGCATCAGACCACAACACTGAGAGTGCATATTTCAGACAGAAGAATGTACTCTTCATATCATGCTAGACAGATGTCAGGACTGCCCTGTCATTAGGCTGGAAAACATAACTACACTGACTTCCTTTGGATTGCCTAAAAATGCTGCCTATGTAGGCAGCACACTAGATTTTGGAAAAGCGCCTGAGACAGGCTGAATCATGACAGGTCGACCACAGACAGCCTTCGAGAAACTAAAGGGAAGACAGACTGAAGTAAAGAGACAGAAAAGTAGAGAGAAAGGCAGTTTGAGTGACACTAAAGTAAACTAACCAAACCTACATTTGCTCTTTGGGTCCAAAGCAAACTGCACGCTGCAGACCGGCAATTTCAGCTGCGCTCTGACCCATGAAACCAGGCCTAACTAATTATACCGGTGAACGGACAGCTGATTACAACCTCTCTAGACCTTCCTAGCCAATACAGACGGAGACTTCTAATTATAATAGTCTGATTATATTTATAAAGACTCTGATTAGACCAGGACTGATGTTTAATAAATGTAATGCACAAGGGAGAGGTTGCAATTTTATTTATAGTGAAACCTCCACCAAAACACATCTAATATTGGTGCATATAAATGTAAAAGTGATTAAATATCACTCTTCCACATGTTCATTTTGTAAAAAACAGTGCAAAAAAGGCCTTGATATTTTAAAGTGAGATTTTTACTGTATTTTACTTCTTACATTAAATATTTTGGGTCTTCCTGATTACAATGGCTGTTTGATTAAAATGTCAACAAAAAAATAAATACATAAACAACTAATAAATGGACAGATAATTATAAAATAATCATGGATAAATAAATAAAAATCATTCAATTTTGAGCAAAATCATATATCTCAGTAAATATTACCTTCCACGTGTTCATTTAGTGAAAAACAGTGCAATTTTTCGGGGGTTTTTTTTAAGCTACATTTTTACCATATTTACTGTATTTTAACTGCATTTGACTTCTTACATTATTTTGAGTCTGCCTGACTACAATGATGTTTGCTTAACATTACAATAAAAAATAAATACATAAATAATAAACAGACAAATACATGATCATAGATGGCTAAAATAAATAAATAAAATAATTTAAGCCATTTTAGAGCAAAACCACATCAGTAAATATCACATAAATTTTTACGGGAATTATTGATAAAACAGACAAAAAAAGCCTTTTAAGCTAGATTTTTTACATTAAAATTACATCTATCTGACAACTTAAAAAAAAAATAAACATTCCTAAAATTACAGAAAGATGGATGACGATGGATACAATTATTTATGCCATTTCAGTGCAAAATCCTACATATTGATCTTTTAAATACACTCAAAAGACTAAAATATCAAGATGATTTTATTAGATGTTATATATCTTTTAGATGGATTTATTTATATATATATTATTTATTACATATTATTTATATTATATGTCTATATTTTCCAGCCCTAGTAGTGTGTTCTCCTGGTGTATTGTGAGGTGAATATCTTCCGATCAGATGTGAGGGTATATCTCTGGCTTCTGTGAGTCTGCGAGTGAAATAAATCTGGCCTCAGGAATGAGAGTTGTCATTGTTAAAGCCTCTAAACGCTGAAGAATAAAAGCCCACCAGCCCTGCTTCACTCCCCTACACACACACACACACAACCACACACAAAACACACACACACACACACCACACTGAACAAAGGACATACTTGAGAGGATGCGCTCTGATTCAGACAGAAAGAGCCGTTTAGTATTCAGACTCTGTGGCTCGGCTTGTCACACGTACAGTACAGCGCCTGCGGAGAAGATCCTGAGTCACAGACGGTGTGGAGAGCTCACATTTACTTCAATTAATGCATTCCTTTGTGATCATGGGCTCTGCTCAATGTGTACAGGACATGTGTGCAAATATGATGTGTGTGTGTGTGTGAGATCAGCCAGATAATCTGGCAATAATTAATGCAGATTCTCTTTGTTAAATCTACAAAGGTGACTGACTGAGAAACTGATTGAGCGTCTGAAACCCTGGAGATACTGAACAACAGCAATGACAGAGAGAGAGAGAGAGAGAGAGCGAGAGAGAGAGATGCAAAACAAGAGGATGAGAATGACAGAGGAAAGAGGTGAGGGAAAAAAGAAAGAAGAAAAAGAAAGGAGGGCAGGGGCACATATCAACAGTGATGGAAAAACTGAGTTACAAAACAAAAGAGGAAAATAAAAGACAAAGAGGTAGAGGAAGAGGAGGAGGAAGAGAAATGGAATACAATTAGAACGAGAAAAAGAATAAGAAGGATGAAGAGGAAGAGGAAAAGAAAGAAAAAGAAAGAAGTGAGAGACAGAGAAGAGAAAGAAAAAATAAGAAGAAAAAGAGGAAGGAGAAAGAAGAGGAGGAAAAGAAAAGAAAGATGAAAGGAAGAAGAGAGAGGCAGAGGAGAAAGAAGAAGAGGAATCGAGAGCAAGATGAAGAGAAAGGGAAAACAGGAAAAAATAATGAAAAAGTTGAAAAGAAAGTGGAAAAAATGGAGTGAAAGAAGAAATATAGCAAGAAAGTGGAAGATGAAGAAAGTGAGAGAGGGGAAAAGAATGAAAGAGAAAAAATTAAAAGAATGGCAAAAAGAGGAGAAAGAAGCAGAAAGGAAAGAGGAAAATAAAGAGAAAAGATGAAGAGGAGACAGAAATAAAGAAAAAGGAAAGAAAAAGAGGAATTGAGGAAATGAAACAGAAGAAGAGAACAAGAAGGAAAAGTGGAATATGAGGAAGAGGAAGAAAAGATGAAGAAGATGCAAAGAAAGAAAGTGGAAGTGAAAGAGTGCTGTATTGATGTGATGTGAGTCTGGATCACACAGCATGTTATCAGACTTAACTCACAATAGAACCACAGGCTCACAATCACAGCTCTCTATAGAGATCCATTCAGACGGCTGATGCCTCTGTCACTAACAACAGACACAACAGTCACATCCATTCACAAATACACTCTAGGCTGATGTTTACTTATGCTTTCAACTATATATACATTTCACAACTCAGACTTTACATGATCCACAATAGGGCTGAACGATTAATTGCATTTGTGACAATATCGCGATATGAAAAATTTAGATTTTTCAATCGCAGAGGCTGCGATTACACCTGTCACGTGGGGGGGGGAAACAGGCGAGAAGTGGAGGTTGTGTCCACTTGAAGATAAGATCGGTGTAAAATGATATCAAAGTACGGCAAGCGAGAGAAAGCATAAGGAGACAACCGCGCTCTCTTATAGCTCTCGCAGTACTTTGATGACTCACACCCATCAGTCTAAGCAGCGCTGCTTCAAGTCGAGCGCGGGCCATCAGCAGAAAAAGAAAAGAAATAAAACGGTAAACAGCCAAAGGACGTAACTTAGAATGGGAGATGGATCGGTTTGTGAAAGTAAAGAGAAAAGCCATAGATGAAGTCGCACAGACTCAGGCAGGTGCTGGTCATTCAAAAGCTAAATGCAGAAAATATGACGAGGCATATCTTGCTCTCGGCTTCTCACCGTGTCATACCGGAGCACAGTTGGTCACGAAGCGCGCAAACAGCTCTACACTGGACGCGACAAAGTGACCGTTGCAAATCATTTGAACTTTGTGTCAGTACGTCATAAATAGAACAAGGCACCAGTTTAATGTTGGGTTTTGTCGTGTCGTGCTGCATCCAGTGTAGACAGCGTCATTAATTATAATGGTTCTACTGTAATAATAAGTTATTCTCTCTATGCTAATTTTCAATGTTTCAAGTGATGCAGGTGTTTTTTTCCCTGTAGGTTTTTTAAATTAAAAAAACATTAATTTTTCATAATGTTTAGTGAAATTATTTGGCAGATTTTTTTATAGGTTTAAAGGGGGCGCGACCAAAAAAGTTTGAGAACCCACTGGTCTAAAGTTAACAGACTGTTTAAAAAGTGCAGTCCCAATGTTACATTGTTTATTACAGTGGACTGAGAATTACCTAAAGTAGTTTGGTAAAGCAACAGATTTGTTTTTATATTTCTGCCATCTACTTTAGTTTGTGTGATTTGTTACTGAATTTCATATTAATGTAATTATGCCTGTGAGGCAACCAAAGCTGAATATTTCATCATCATTACTCCAGTCTTCTGTGTCATATGATCCTTCAGAAATCATCCTAATAATATATATCTAATCTAGGGCTGGACGATATGGCCCAAATTGATATCACGATATATTTCTTAATTTCGGTCGATACAATATAATTCCGATATCGATATGAACACTATTTATCTGAAATAGAAATCTTTCGTAACATTATAAATGCCTTTATCATCACTTTTGATCAATTTTAAGCATCCTTGCTAAATAAAAGTCTTAATTTCTATCATTTCTTTAGAAGGAATAGTGTTATAATGTTACAAAAAAAAAAGCTTTTTTTCAAATAAATGCTGTTTTTTTGAACTTTCTATTCATCAAAGAAATCCTGAAAAAAAAAAAAAAAAAGTACTCAACGGTTTAAATATTGATAATCAGCAATCAGCAGAATTAGAATAATTTCTGAAGGATCATATGACACTGAGGACTGGAGTAATGATGCTGAAAATGTAAAGTAAGATACAGGAATAAATTATATTTTAAAATCTATTCAAATAGAAAGCAATTTTAAATAGTAAAAATATTTCAAAATTTTACTGTTTTTGCTGTACTTTGAATCAAATAAATGCAGCCTTGGTGAGCAGAAGAGAATTCTTAAAAAATAAAAATAAAAAAAACAACATTAAAAATCTTACTGCAAAAACTTTTGACTGGTAGTGTAGGCGGATTATTCTTATAGATTGAAACAAATATGATTTAGCCAGTATAAAGAGTATGAAAAGTGCTCCGAGTCGCTGCAGAAAACAAAAAAATGTAACAACAACAAAAACTGGAAATGTTGCTGGAGATGGGCTTATTTGAAAACTCATTCTCTGCCAGCAGGAGACGAGTTTAGAGTGATAAAACTAGCGGTTTCTCCAGTAATGGCTGTAATCAAAGCAGCTCCACTCATGAACACTACTTTATCAGATAAAATGAAAATGTCATCGAAACTTTTCTGAAGACAGGCGGTTCCCTTCAGAGATACAGTGGGTAACGCGAAAGTATTCAGACCCCCTTAAATTTTTCACTCTTGTTATATTGCAGCCATTTGCTAAAATAATTTAAGTTATTTTTTTTCCTAATTAATGTACACACAGCACCCAATATAGACAGAAAAACACAGAATTGTTTACATTTTTTCAGATTTATTAAAAAAGAAAAAATGAAAAACTGAAATATCACATGGTCCTAAGTATTCAGACCCTTTGCTCCGTATTTAGTAGACGCACCCTTTTGATCTAATACAACATGAGTCTTTTTGGGAAAGATGCAAAAGTTTTTCACACCTGGATTTGGGGATCCTCTGCCATGGATTTGCAGATCCTCTCCAGTTCTGTCAGGGTGGATGGTAAACGTTGGTGGACAGCCATTTTAGGTCTCTCCAGAGATGCCAATTGGGTTTAAGTCAGGGCTCTGGCGGGGCCATTCAAGAACAGTCACAGAGTGTTTGTGAAGCCACTCCTTCGTTATTTTAACTGTGTGCTTAGGGTCATTGTCTTGTTAGAAGGTAAACATTCGGCCCAGTCTGAGGTCCTGAGCAATCTAGGAGAAGGTTTTCATCCAGGATATCCCTGTAATTGGCCGCATTCATCTTTCCCTCGATTGCAACACGTCGTCCGGTACCTGCAGCTTGAAAAAACACCCCCACAGCATGATGGCTGCCAACCAACCATCTCACGGTTGGGGACTGTATTGGACAGTGTGTTGAGCAGTGCCTGGTTTTCTCTACACATACCGCTTAGATTTAAGGCCAAAAAGTTCTATCTTGGTTTCATCAGACCAGGTAATCTTATTTCTCACCATCTTGGAGTTTTTTTTTTTTTATTCAGGTGTTTTGTGTGTCTTGCACTGAGGAGAGGCTTCCGTCGGGCCACTATGCCATAAAGCCCCGACTGGTGGAGGTGCTGCAGTGATGGTTGACTTTCTACAACTTTCTCCCATCTCACGACTGCATCTCTGGAGCTCAGCCACAATTATCTTTGGGTTCTTCTTTACCTCTCAAACCAAGGCTCTTCTCCCCCGATAGCTAAGTTTGGCCGGACGGCCAGCTCTAGGAAGGTTTCTGGTCGTCCCAAACGTCTTCCATTTAAGGATTATGGATGCCACTGTGCTATTAGGAACCTTAAGTGCAGCAGAAATTTTTTTGTAACCTTGCCAGATCTGTGCCTTGCCACAATTCTGTCTCTGAGCTTTTCAGGCAGTTCCTTTGACCTCATGATTCTCATTTGCTCTGAAATGCACTGTGAGCTGTAAGGTCTTATATAGACAGGTGTGTGTGGCTTTCCTAATCAAGTCCAAACAGTATAATCAAACACAGCTGGACTCAAATGAAGTTGTAGAACCATCTCAAGGATGATCAGAAGATATGGACAGCACCTGAGTTAAATATATAACTCAGGTCACAGCAAAGGGTCTGAATACTTAGGAACATGTGATATTTCAGTTTTTCTTTTTTAAAAATCTGCAAAAATGTCAACAAATCTGTGTTTTTCTGTCAATATGGGGTGATGGGTGTACATTAATGAGGAAAAAAAAAAAAAAAATGATTTTAGCAAATGGCTGCAAAAAAACAAAGACGGGAAAAATTTAAGGGGGTGCTGAATACTTTTCCGTACCCAACTGTACAGTGATATAAAAACACCCGTGCCGTGTTATGATTTTGAAACGTGCAGTGCTCATGTTTATTCAACAAAGTCAAACGGCACAAATACATCAATGTATGGTAAACTGGTAATGTATATCGAAATATCGGAAATGTGTTTAAAAATCATATCACCGTTATTGAAAAAAATTATATCGCGATACATATTGATATTGAATTATTGTCCAGCCCTAATCTAATCTATAAATTATTAGACAAAGGCATCGTATCTGAAGTGCACATATACGCACTACAATTTGGCAAAGAGCAGGAGAGCCAAATTCACCCAGCAGAAAACAGCTGTAATACACTAGAGACATTAAAGCCATGAGCTTGTCACTGAAACATCCTCTCTGGGAACATATTAGGCGGTTAATGCAACGGGATGCCACAAGCAGACAGACATCTGAAGTCAGAGCAGCACAGCACTGGCAGAACAATCTGGAGCCTCTTTCCCAGAAGCCCCAAGGGCTCAGAGACGGAGGGGCACGACATGTTCCAGTTCTCTTCATAAACGCTCTATTTCAACTGGGATGGGAAAAGAATCTAAGTGCAGAGCGGAGCCTTACCCTCATGTCTTTATATGAGAAAGTATGTACAACTCTTTGTAACCTAACCACATTTTTCAGTAACTCAACTGTTCTTTAAATAGAGCACCATTTCCAGTATCTTGCTATTTTTCAGTTATTCTCTTTCGAAGCAGTAAGTTTAAATAACAATTCAGGCATATTTAAAACCTATCAGTCCACTCTGTGGCCATCTTGGCTACAAATGCGGGCAGCTGTTTCTTACATAGGCAACAGCCATACAAGTACAGCTCCAGTCTACCTAAACAGGGAAGGACGGACATCTCGAAAAAAGTGCAAAATTACAAATTATGTGTCAACAAAACATTCCAAACCAGCATAAAAAAGTAGAAAAAATGGGGTTCTCAAGCTTAAAAATGCAATTATTATGGGTAATAATAGCATCTAAATCTACAGTGGGTACGGAAAGTGTTCAGACCCCCTTAATTTTTTCACTCTTTGTGATATTGCAGCCATTTGCTAAAATCATTTAAGTTTTTTTTTTTTTTCCTCATTAATGTACACGCAGCACCCCATATTGACAGAAAAACCAGAATTGTTGACATTTGCAGATTTATTAAAAAAGAAAAAAAACTGAAATATCACATGGTCATAAGTATACACATTGCTCAGTATTTAGTAGAAGCACACTTTTGATATAATACAGCCATGAGTCTTTTTGGGAAAAGATGCAACAAGTTTTTCACACCTGGATTTGGGGGTCCTCTGCCATTCCTCTTTGCAGATCCTCTCCAGTTCTGTCAGTTTGGATGGTAAACGATGGTGGACAGCTATTTTTAGGTCTTTCCAGAGATGCTCAATTGGGTTTAAGTTAGGGTTCTGGCTGGGCCATTCAAGAACAGTCCCAGAGTTGTTGTGAAGCCACTCCTACGTTATATTAGCTGTGTGCTTAGGGTCATTGTCTTGTTGGAGGTAACTTTCGCCTATAAAGCGTCTGAGGTCGTGAGCACTTCTGGAGAAAGGTTTCGTCCAGGATATCCTGGTACTTTGGCCGCAGTCAATCTTTCCTCGTTGCATCCATTCGTCCTGTCCCTGCAGCTGAAAAACACCCCCACAGCATGTTGCTGCCACCGCCATGCTTCACTGTTGGGACTGCATTGGACAGGTGATGAGCAGTGCCTGGTTTTCTCCACACATACCGCTTAGAATTAAGGCCAAAAAGTTCTATCTTGGTCTCATCAGACCAGATAATCTTATTTCTCACCATCTCACAACTCCATGCGGGCTTTCATGTGTTTGCACTGAGGAGAGGCTTCCGTCGGGCCACTCTGCCATAAAGTCCCGACTGGTGGAGGGCTGCAGTGATTGTTGACTTTCTACAACTTTCTCCCATGTCCTGACTGCATCTCTGGAGCTCAGCCACAGTGATCTTTGGGTTCTTCTTTACCTCTCTCACCAAGGCTCTTCTCCCCCGATAGCTCAGTTTGGCCGGACGGCCAGCTCTAGGAAGGGTTCTGGTCGTCCCAAACGTCTTCCATTTAAGGAATGGAGGCAACTGTGCTCTTAGGGACCTTAAGTGCAGCAGAATTTTTTTTTTTAACCTTGGCCAGATCTGTGCCTTGCCTTAATTCTGTCTCTGAGCTCTTCAGGCATTTCCTTTGACCTCATGATTCTCATTTGCTCTGGCATGCACTGTGAGCTGTAAGGTCTTATATAGACAGGTGTGTGGCTTTCTTAATCAATTCCAATCAGTATAATCAAACACAGCTGGACTCAAATGAAGGTGTAGAACCATCTCAAGGATGATCAGAAGAAATGGACAGCACCTGAGTTAAATATATGAGTGTCACAGGACCATGTGATATTTCAGTTTTTCTTTTTTAATAAATTTTCAAAAATGTCAACAATTCTGTGTTTTTTTTTGTCAATATGGGGTGCTGTGTGTACGTTTAATGAGGAAAAAAAATTAACTTAAATGATTTTAGCAAATTGCTGCAATATAACAAAAAGTGAAAAATTTAAGGGGGTCTGAATACTTTCCGTACCCCTTATCTTTATATAAATATTTAAGAATAGAATTCTGATGGTATAATGTTTCTATCATTAGAGATTGCACACCTTAGCTCAATGTTTTTTAGTGTTTATAAAACTAACACCTGGCAGAACAGTTTTTTATTTAGAAAAAAAAAAATTTTAATTATTTCCATATATTTTTTTCTTTTATATTAATATTTATGTGTGTGTATATACATGTACACATATGCATGCATGTGGATGGAATTCTATTTAACCTCAAATCAACACAGAAAACACAGAATAAGTCTGTAAATTCTCTGCTCTTTGAGGATTTGGCAGATGCTCCGGGAGCTCAGGGAGGTAAAACCTCAAGCTATCAGCGAGGCTGAATGCGGTCTGTCACATTTATGAGTCTCAGGGCTTCGATGAAAATCATTCCACTCCAAAACATGACCTTACTTTACAGACGATGTCTAAGGACAACATCTCTACACGTCTCCTGTAAATCTCATGTAAATCTCCTGCGCATCTTAAAAAGACGTTTTGCAAGGCATGACAGAATTGTTTTGCAGATATCTGCAGCTTAAAGGATTCATCATTTACTCGCTTTCAAGTAATTCCAAACCCATATGATTTTTATCTCCATGGAACACAAAGGAGAAGTTCTGATGAATGTTCTGATTCTGTGAACTGGATCAACTGATTCATTCAAAAGAGTCAACTCTAATGCACGATTCATTCATGAACAGGACATTGCATCTTAAAAGGACAGCAAAGATGATTAGTTTGTGTTCAATGGAAGAAAGAAAGTCCTGCAAGTTTGGAATGACATAAGGGTGAGCAAATGATGACAGACTTGTCCCTTTCATCCCTTTAAAAGATGAAAAGCTAGTTATTAGTCTTGTTTAACATTATATTAATCCTGCTTTTAAGAACATATTTAAAGGACTCTCTCACAATAAGCCACATAAGCCATGAGGTGTGACAGTAAGAACTGAGATTACCGCAGTTTTGACAATAGTCAGGCTTTGGAAGCAAAATCCAATTTGTTTTCTGCATAGGGAAATTAATTTTCAGTGATAACGTCTAAACTCTTCCGGACAGGAGCTCTGAGGCTGTTTCTGTAGAAGGATCAGGATCTTTAACACAGACCATTAAGCAAGAGCGTAGAACGCGGATCAGTGAGGGTCAACTGCATGACTGGACATCAGGAAGACAGATCAGATGCTTTTAGTGGAGCTAAATGAAAACAAATGCGGCTCACTTCACATCATATAATCCATCAGTAAACAAGCAAACGCTGCAATGAGAAGCCTTTCAAAAGCACTGTGCCATGCATTCATGCACTAAAAGTTTAGGGTTTTTTGAAAGAAGACTTTTATGCACACCAAGGCTGCCAAGGCAATTTCATATAAAATACAGTAAAAAACAGTAAAATTGTGATATATTATTACTATTTAAAATAACTGTTTTCTATATGAATAATTTTTTTAATGTAATTTATTCCTGGGATGCAAAGCCGAATTTTCAGCATCATTACTCCAGTCTTCAGTGACACATGATCTTTTGAATTCTATTTGATCTATTTAATTATTTATCTATTTTTATTATATGTTTCTTTTTTTATTATTAAAATTCATTTTATTTGTCTTATTTATTTTTTTATTCTGTGTACTGGAAGCCTTACAGAGACAAATCCCCTGTACAGTGCACAGCATAAATGAGTACACCCCCTCTGAATAAATATAAAATATGTGTTTTCTTAATGATCACTAATATAATTAATATAATTCATGGAAAGATGGCAAAATTGAAACTAGTAAACATGTACAGTGGTGTGAAAAAGTTTTGGCCCCCTTCCTGATTTCTTTTTTTTTTTTTTTTGCATGTTTGTCACACTTTAATGCTTCAAATCATCAAACAAATTTAAATACTAGTCAAAGATAACACAAGTAAACACAAAATGCAGTTTTGAATGAAGGTTTTATTATAATGTAAAACAAAATCCAAAACTAACAAGGGCCCTTGTTAAGAAGTGTTGGCCCCCCTGTTAAACTGTGGGGTATCACACCTGAGTTCATTTCTCCTAGCCACACACCCAGGGGCCTGATTACTGCCACGCTGTTCGCAATCAAAAATCTCTTACTAGGACCTGCCTGACAAAGTGTAGTAGACCAAAAGATCCTCAAAAGCTATACATCATGCCGAGATCCAAAGAAATTTAGAAACAAATGAGATAGAAAGTAATTGAGATCTATCAGTCTTGAAAAGGTTATAAAGCCTTTTCTAAAGCTTTGGGACTGCAGCGAGCCACAGAGAGAGCCATTATTCACAAATGGCAAAAAAACATGGAACAGTGGAGAACCTTCCCAGGAGTTGCCGGCCTACCAAAATTACTCCAAGAGTACAACAGCGACTCATCCATGAGGTCATAAAAGAACCCAGAACAACGTTTAAAGAACTGCAGGCCTCACTTGCCTCGATTAATGTCAGTGTTCATGATTTAACAATAAGAAAGAGACTGTGCAAAAATGGTCTGCATGGCAGAGTTCTAAGACGAAAACCGCTGCTGAGCAAAAAGAACAAGGGCTTGTCTCAGTTTTGCCAGAAAACGTTTTGATGATCCCCAAGACTTTTGGGAAAATGCTCTGTGGACTGACGAGACAAAAGTTGAACTTTTTTTGGAAGGTGTGTGTCCCATTATGTTTGGTGTAAAAGTAACACTGCTTTTCAGAAAAAGAACATCATACCAGCATTAAAATATGGTGGTGGTAGTGTGATGTTCTGGGGCTGTTTTGCTGCTTCAGGATCTGGTAGACTTGCTGTGATAAATGGAACCATTAATTCTGCTGTTTACCAAAAAATCCTGAGGGAGAATGTCCGGCCATCAGTTTGTGAACTCAAGCTCAAGCGCACTTGGGTTATACAGCAAGACAATTATCCCAAAAACACCAGCAAGTCCACCTCTGAATAGCTAAAGGAAAACAAAATGAAGACTTTGGAGTGGACTAGTCAAAGTCCTGACCTGAATCCTAATGAGATGCTGTGGCATGACCTTAAAAAGGCGGTTTTCATGCTCGAAAACCCTCCAATGTGGCTGAATTAAACAATTCTGCAAAGAAGAGTGGGCCAAAATTCATCCACAGTGATGTGAAAGACTCATTGCCATTTATCGCAAATGCTTGATTGTAGTTGTTGCTGCTAAGGGTGGCCCAAACAGTTTTTAGGTTTAGGGGGCAAACACTTTTTTTCACACAGGGCCATGTAGTTTTTGATTTTGTTTTCCCTTAATAAAAACCTTCATTTAATAACTGCATGTTGTGTTCACTTGTGTTTATCTTTTACTAATATTTAAATTTGTTTGATGATCTGAAACATTAATTGTGACAAACGTGCAAAAAAATAAGAAATCAGGAAGGAGGCCAACACTTTTTCACACCACAGTGGTCCTTAATAAAAACAACAAAATATATGCCAATATTTTCTGTAAGATAAGTAAATTAGCCAATTTTGTTTAAATGAAGGATTGCAGAAATGAGTACACCCTAGATTTAATTCAGAAAATGTATAATATTCTAGTACTTAGCATGTCCTCCAGAACTTAAAGTACACTGCTCTGACCCTTCTTGGCACTGAGTGTGCAAGTTCATGACAAATTTTCACATCTGTGCTGTTTAACTCCTGGAGGACGACCTCCTTAAATGCTCTGATCTTTAATGGGGAGTTTTGCTCAGCTCGTCTCTACAGAATCCCCCACAGCTGCTCAAGAGCGTTAAGATTGAGTGAAATACATGTCCACTGAAGGATTTTCACTCAGGAGAATGAATATCTTCATTGTCATGCTAAAAAAAATGACCAATAATGCAGTGGAAATGAGGGGAGGGTAGCATCTTCTGTTTCAAGTTTTTGTACACAACTCCCTCACACCTTCAGCACTCATACATCCCTATATAAAAGCTTTACTACCACTGAACATCACTGTGGGTGCCAAGCACTTCTCACTGTACTCCTCCTCTAGCAACACCAGAACATTTTGGATGCTTTTGGATCTGAAATGATTGACTTGGTCTCTTGAGACCAGAGTATGGATTCCCAGAAGTCTCTATTTTGTAAATATGGGCCTTGGAAGAGGTTAAATGAGTTTATTTTGCTTTGGCTAATTTAGGTAATTCTAGTGGTGACAACAACAACCATGCATGTCACTTCTGCAAGCTGTGTCATACTCTGTGAGATAAAGTGTCCACGTCTTTTCACGGTCTTTTTGCCGGGCTCTTTGAGACCACTTGCAATGTTATTTCTCCTGCGCTTTTTCTGCAGGGCAAAATTCACTCCTAACTAAATGCAAAACTTAAAGTGAAGACCTGGATTATTTCGTGGGAGGGCCTTATCACATAGTCCCAAGGTTTGTTTACATGTGGTGGCTAACTTCTCTTGCTTATATTTTCACACTTAAAACATTAATTTGGTATTCCTCTTGTACCATTGTCCTCTTTTACTGCTAGCGAAATAAGTCACCTGCACTTCTCTCTCAGAGTGGTTCCCATTGCTGCCGAGCATTAGGTCCGGTGGGTGTGGGGTGGGGGGAGTGGGGGGGAGAAAGTAAAGTTGATCATGGGCTATATGGACACTTTTAATTGTCAGAAATTACTTGTCTGTAAAAAGTTTTTGGTTCAATGACTTACCTTTTGATCAAAAAGAAGCCTTAAAACCTATACACTTTTTTTTTATTTTTTATTTAGTAACTTTCAGGAGGGTGTACTCATTTTTGCAACACAAAATTTTATCACTTTGATAAGAAAATCTTATTTTGCTGAATAATTTTGGCATTCTTTTTTGGTAATTGATCAAGCAGGCTTGTTGGATCATTACATCTCCAAAGAACCCTAACATGTCTTCTAAGTAAAGAGAAATTGCTGAATTTGTTAAGTTTTAGAGGGGGTGTACTCATTTATGCTGTGCACTGTATATGTGTGCAAGCATATACTTGCCAATAAACTTAATTCTAATTCACTTACACGTCATGAATTTTTCACAATTTACACAGACATTATACAGAAACTGTAGTTTTTCTATTCTTTTTCATATTTTATTTTATTTACATTTTATTTATTATTTTACGTGTTCATTATTTATTTGTACATTTATTTTTGTCACGCTTTATTTGCTTTTTTCATTTTTTGTGTGTGCTGGAAGCTTCACCAATACAAATCCCTTGTGTTTGTATTAGCATACTTGGCAGTAAATCCAATTCTAGTTCTGAAATACAATCTTTTTTAACATCATCAACATCTTTACTGTCACTTTTGATCAATTTAATGCATCCTTGCTGAATAAAAGTATTAATTTCTTCCAAAAAAAAAAAGTTAAATCTTAGTAATTTGAATGGTAGAGTGTATTTCTAATCTCATATGTCACAAAATATTGTAAAACTACCCTCACCAGGCCACATCAGGATGAGTGTTCGCAGTCGGTGAATGTGAATCAGAGGAACTATTAGCCTCCCACCACTCTTTGTCATTAGGAAAAGCACAATGACGACGGGTCAGTAGTTCAGCCTGGCCTCTGAACACTACACAGACTATTCATCAACACACACAATCACAGCCGTGTGAGACAGAAGAGTTCAAACACACACACACTCATGACGAGCACTTCTATGCATGGGAACTGAGCGATTCTTTTCTTACTGATTCCATTGACAATTATTTTATATACAAGTCCAAGGTTTCCAATCTGGGGTTTCCCTAAAAAATCAGCACAGAAAATTCTGCATGAACATGCATGAGTCATTTCAACACACTGTCCGTAACAACAGCGTGCCCGTGTAATCCTGATCAGGGAATGACATCACTCCCGTTCCCTGCCAAATATGAGGTGGCTTTATTTGTTTAGCTTCTTTTCATCCCCTTTTCTTTTATTCTTGGGTTTCAAAGGTGTTTCCAAGGTCATGGACACCGGCGGGACCTTGGAGGAGAAAGAGGGGAAACGAGACGTGCCCCACCAGTCAGAGATCTGGATGCCAACTGGCCAGCTGGGAATGAAAGGCCAGTGATTAGGAAGTGAAGCCAGACAGCTGACTATCGACAAAGTCTGGTGAAGTTTACAGCATATTCTGGCCAAGAACCTCCCCTTTAGACAGGAAGAGACTGACAGACATAAAAAAAAATACATCAAATTTACAGCGTAATCATAATAGAAAGACTGAAATTAACACTTTAATTAAAATTGTACTTAATTGAAATGAACAGAACATCTTAATTAAAACAATAACATTTTATGTTTAATATATCCTATATAGTTTTAAGTTAACATATTGGGGCTATGAATAGTTTTGAATTTTTATAATTACGATTAATCACACACTTATCACACATATTTCTATTATACTTATTATATATACATAAATAAATGTATGCATGTATGCAACGTATGGTACAGTATATTATACTATATATATATAGTATATAATACAGATAAATAATATACCTAGACACTGCCGTTCTAGGGGCGGCTGTTTGTGACAGATACAGTTTTCTTTATGTTTTTTTTTATGTAGTCCTTGTCTCATCAAGCAGTGGTGTCGTGATTCGTGTCGCGTTTTTAGTTAGACTATTCAATTTTTTTAAAATCCGCGACTTCATTTTGCTCGCATTTGACTAACCGGCAAAATCCATCCCGGGGGGGGGGGGGGAAAAGGCAAGAAATGGTGAAAGGAGAAAACAAAAAGCCATGAAGAAATGGAAGAAGGGACGAAAGAAAGGGGAAAATCAGAAACGAGGGGAGGAAAAAACAAGGGGGGGGGAAAAAGGGGAGGGGGGGAGAGGTGGGGCCAGAGAAAGGGAAAAAACGGGGGGGAAAAAAGAACAAAAGGAGTGGCGTATTTCACGGACGGAAGCATAAAACACATTATTGACCTGTTTTACCAAGATCTGCAGGTACAGTCGTAAGGCGCGGGTTTAAAAATCAATAATTAACATAGTTGTGAAGTCACAAACGCTACGAATCTAGTAAATAAGGCGATGCAGTTCGAAATAACAGTAAGGCGTGTGTGGTATAAATACTCGTCACACAGCTGCGCCGTTCACACCTAATTTCCACAGGAACTGTTTATCATTTACATGTGTGGGGAGCATCTCAACTCCATCTCTGCATTTGTTTTGTGAGTTTGGGTTCTTATTTATAACGTTTCATCTGTGAACGCGCAACGTGGCGCCTTTCATACACGAGGTGTTGTTACTGTGTTGAGAATCATTTTATAATCTAGAGGACGCAAACCTCAGAGAATAAATCTCAGGAGAATGCATTGCGTTTTCAAAATAAAAGCTCAAACCCTCACTTTGAGTTTACACGTTTTGATGTCCACATGTTCTTTTAATTACAGTGGCTATAGCATATCTGTCAAAGAAATGGCCAAATATTAAAGATTAAGTGGCCATTTGAATGAAATGATGCTTGGTCAATATTAAAATGGGTCAGATAATGCGATTTCATTTTTCCTTTCTCCTTTGTAGTGTTACAGAACAAAAGCGCCCTTGTTGCATAAACGAAGAATACACATACCAAAGTTGCAAAGACTAAAGTCTCAGATTCAAAGAGATATTCTTTATAAAATTAAGAGTCAACCACGCCCTACTTAAACGGCTCGTTCTAACTCGCCCCCACTTGTCTCCCATCACAATGTGGAAAGGATTTGCAGTATGCCCTCCCAGAATCTTCACCACAGAAAGAGGCGTAACTTTTAATTCGTGAGCCGTGCCTGTAATACATTGTGCTGCCGCAAAAGGCCAATGTCAGTGAAGGACTGTGTTTTCGTTGTGAACAGCGAACTACTTTGTTTCCAAGAAGGACGCTTCCGCTTCGGTCCATGCCGTAGCTGAGACAATCTTCGCGCCGTCAACAGGATCACCGGATCTGCTTTCATCACCCGTAGGAAGAAGTCGAGTCCCCAGCCCGTGGTCCCCGTCACATGTGGTTGCCTGAGGGTCAAGCCCTCCTTCGTCGAATTCCGCCTGGACCTGCCACTAAACACACCATACATACAATCAAGCCCGCCATCCTCTGCTCCGGGGGTCAAGGCCACCGGTGGTGACGCTGTGTTTCGTTGGTGACGTGAAACTACTTGATATTGGTCCTTGGGCGCGAGCAGGGAAGGAACACGACTAAAATAAGTGGGGTGGGTTAAGTGTATTTACTACACTGTTCCAGAAACACTTCAACCCAAATATTCAGATGTGTGCAGCACATTTTAGGACACACACATTTTACTGATTCTGGGGAGATTAAGACTACAATGCCGGCTGGGGGGGGGTGGTTCTGACTCACAGACCAGTAAGTATGTTTTTTTCATATAAAGAAGTTGCTACTATGATATCAAACAGCGACGACTATATTGGGTCAGTGTAGGACTACACCCGCGTGATTTTTGTAATTTCTTTCCGATCACAATGCGAGACATGGTTTATGTTGACGGCGGGGCGAATGCAATGCACTCGTAAAAAAACAGTCTATTGAACATTATAGAATCAGATACACATAAATGTCCCGACTGGATGCAACAAAGGCCTCGTTTCTAATGGGTTTTTCCCATCATTTGTTCTTATCGGCTAGGGGGGGGGGGGGGGGTGCCGGCCGGACAGTAGCATTCACAGTATGGTAAAAGGGGCGTAAATTTTCCGCACATTCAAACCAACGCTTGAGGTATTTTTCCGCCAATCACGAACCAGAGACACGGGAGCAGAGAGCGGAGGCGGAGTGACGCTTCGCTACGTTTTCCGCTCTATGGATGTGCGCTCCACTCAGTCGCTCTAACCTCACAAGCAAGCGCTCCGTTAATATTCCGTTCACGCTCGCCGTAAACCAATTCCCGCTCTGACTTAAAATTTCTCTAGTAGGCCTAATTGTTAACTGTTTGTAACGAAATTCTTGGATAATTGTCTAAAATTAAGCATGCTGAAAAATAGCAATTATCATGTTTCAGAGCGAAATTCTTACATTCTTCTTAATTTTATTAATTGTAATGTATTAATTAAAATGTATTAAATATATGAATCTAACCTTAGCAAACCTACCTAAAATGCAAAAACTGAAAAAAAGTGTATTTGATTTTCATTAACTTTATTTCCGTGAAAATAGCTGCACTTGTTGTGCAATAGAACATTCAAAACAAGCTCATTAAAACACAAACGCACACACAAGATGAAATGTGTGTAGATCTTAACAAAATACACCTGGATTATAAAGCCTTTGAAAAGCACACACAAAATAAAATGCACTTAAAGAACGCTTGGATTATGAACTGATGTCAATGAAAGAAACACACTTTAATGAAAGAAACACACTCATTCTTAACTTTTTTTAATTGATTTTTACTTTACATTTATGTATAATGCTTGCAACTTCGTTGAAACAATATCTGAACTCCATAACTGCTCTATTACTACAGATTCTCGATCTCGAACAAGCAAATCACCAAACGGCATTCTGGTTTGAGCGAGCGGCGCTGAGCGTTTTGAGCAAGCGGAGCAGAATCTTCAGAAAGGCGCTCTTAAGGAAATATTACCACTCCGCTCCGCTCACATGCTCTGATCACAACGCACTGGATAGCTGGCCAATCACGCACACCTCGCTTTTCAGACAGTCTGAGCTTTGCAAAAAAATCGACGCGTTTCAGAAAGGCGTGGCATAGAGGAAAAACAATAATGTACAGTATGTGGAAAATACTGTGTTTTTTTTAAACTTAAACCGCATAAACACATTTCATACACAAAAAACACAAGATGTTATTTTTCGCAACATCATATGACCCTTTTAACACAAGTATTAGATCGCACAGTAATGTGTAAAAATAATCATCAGGCCGTTGGCACCCTCTGCAGGCCTTTGTTGTAATGCGTAATGTACATTCGCTCTATTGTTTATAACACATTATGTACTTTAACAGTTTTGTTCAATAAAACAATCATTTCTTGCTTTTGACACTTTATTTCAACTAATTATTGCCTCATTGCTATTATATACATATTTTAAGTAATTTTAAAGACTATTGTTAACTTGCATCTATTTTTATTACCACAAAAAAAAAGTTTCAAATATATAGTCCTAATGACAAATTCTGTCTTTCATTTCAAATTCACTTTTCCATTTCTTTTTCTCTTACCTGTTTTAGAATGTTTAAATTAAATTTTATTAATCAAAAAAGCCTGTCTAATTAATTGAGTTTTTACAGTTTTATCTTTACCAAATTATGTTTTTCATTATTTTCTGGATTCCATTTTAATAGTTCCATTCATTTTAATAATCAATAGCATCTCCAATTAATTGATTTTATTAAAAAAATAATAATAATTTTTTTTTTCAGAAATACTGCACACTTACATTTTTCTCCTAAATAAATTCTAGTAAATAACATTTCTGGTAAATACTCATTTAAAAAGTGTTTTTTTTATTATAATTTTATTTATTATTAGATTAGAACACGTGGATATGTTGTCATTCTTACACTATAATACTGAACTTTGATTTCAGTGATTTGGACTTGATGATGGACACTTGCTTCTTGCACTCTATGTTGCACTTTACTTTTGCTTAAAAAAAAAAAAAAAAAAAAAAAGGATTTCATTGAAATGTAGATTTCATTTGGTTTAATTAAATATAGTTTAATAAAATATTCTTAAGTAAAATTTTTGATTTTTTGTGGGAAATTAATCGTTTAGATTAATCGATTCATCAATAAATTAGTCGATAGATTAATCAAAATAAAAATAGTTGTTAGTGGCAGCCCTATCATCAAGGCTGTATTTATTTCTGTAATATGGTGAGATATTATTTCAATTTCTAATATTGGTTTTCTGTTTTAATATACTTTAAAAAAGTATATGGTTTTCTGTGAAACGAAGCTGAATATTCAGCATCATTGCTCCAGTCTTCAGTGTCACATGATCTTCGATAATCCTTCTAAATCTCTATCTGATTTATATCAATGTTGAAACAGAATGTCTGCGCTTAATATTTTTTGGAGCCTGTGATACTTTTTTCAGGATTCTTTGATAAATAAAAAGTTAGAACAGTGATTATTCAATATAGAAATTTTGTGTTACAATATACACTACTGACTGACAACAGAAATACTTTGGTTTAGCTAATTTACTATCAAAAAAGCTTAAGTGAACTGAAGAAAGCTTGACTGAATGATGTAAAGCCTGAACAGACTCTCATTGGCCTGTTATTTGACTCTGACATCACTGCAGTTCTGTATTACATAAACAAAAGAGTTTTGAAATGAGATCTGAAAACATTATGCGAAGGAAATTGAATGATGTGGCATGTTAATGTGTTGTAGTGAATCCTATCATTATCTCTGCGCTGCTGCTGTTGATTTTGTCTCGGGGTGTGACGGCTACCTGCCAGTTTTCTTCCCTGATGCATTAATCTCTGACAGAAAAACAGCAATTATTCATCTTACAGAATGTAATAAGATTTAAAAGGCTCATGACTTGAGGAATCAAATTTTCCTGTTGAAGCATAATGTTCTGAAGTTCCAAAACTTCCAAAAACTTTCTGACGTGAGATTGGTGAAAATATCTGAACACAAAACTACAGAACTGCCAACACCTCATGAATCTGTCACAACATGAGGACATTTACACAGAAGTTTACAGACACAGAAGCAAAAGAATGCCTGTTTAATAATGATCAGAAATACAATCTAAAATGGTCATTAAAAAATAAACCTTGGCTAAAAAATAAAAACTAACAACCTTTTTGATTCAAATAATCATAAATAGAACAGAAAATGGTCATTAAAAAATAACAATAAAAAAAATGATAAACATTTAAAAAACTAACACCCTGTTTAATCCTAATGATTAGAAACAGAAGTGAAAATTTTAATTAAAAACTAAATAAAAATAATGAAAAACTGACAGCTGTTTAATTCCAACGATCAGAAATATAATGTAAAATGGTCATAAAAATTAAAGTTAACTTAAAAAAATATTAAAACAAACTAACAGCAAGTTTAAGTCTAATGATCGGAATGGTCTTAAAAATACATGTGGCTTACAAATCCATTTAAACAAAAAAAACTAAAAAGCCTGTTTATTAAAACAAACAATAGCCATCCAAACTAAATGGTTGGCAAAAAAAAAAAACCTAACACCAAACAATTTATGAATGAAATATCTTAATTTTTATTTAGAACTTCTATATCACAGTATTGTGTAATGAATGATAAGTCTAAATGCATCAATGCATTCACGTTATAAAACACTTGAATTCAAAACAAAACACTCAAAGCCGCAAAACATTGAATCAATAAGCCGTATTTAAAGCCGTTGTAAAAACATGAGCTATTCATACACCTGTGACCTCTATAATTCTATATTACCACACCATGTAACCTGCAACCTGCAGTTACACAATGCATCATCGCATCTAAATCACTTGCATTCAATGAAGCTGTCGACACTGGAAGAGTTCGTCTGACACACAGAGTTTCTGCTTAGTATCAGACTATAAAAAATGGATTCTGTCATATAAATGGTATAGTAGACTCTCTACCATTGCAGACACCAGCCAGCCCGAACTCCAAGTAAACGGAGTTTAAAAATACACAGAAATCAACTGAGGAAGAGCTGCTGAAGCAGCAGAAGCCTCTGAACACCCAAGAGGGAAATAAGAAAAAAAAAGAGGCAGCTATATAGCTGGGGTGTTGCTGTAACCGCACACACACACACACACACAGAGCGTCTATGAGGTCTGGGAGTTCAGTGTGTCCTCACGTGTCCCAGCCCAACTCTCCAACTTACCACCAGCGAATAACACTCCCATGTTTATGACTTACGATCAGGTGCGCCCTCACGACATCTGCATTACGAGACCATTGGCAGCAAACATGACGGCAGAACATCGCTGTCATCCCTCTCACCTTTCCCGTTTGTTCTCTCATTCTCTCCTCTTACGTACACTCTCGGTCATTCACTGATGCGTATTATTGCACACAATAATGGCATGCTGCAATCATATGAATATGAGTGTGTGTTTAAGAGAGATTTTTAAATTTCAGAAACATTCATCTAACTCAATATAACTGATAAGAATAATGAAGATTATCAAATAAGACTTCTGCTTTGGAAATGTCAAATATCACAAGAGTCAGTATGAAATGTTACAGAAAACAAGTAATTGCTCTTAATGCACCAAAAGAACAAATACCATATGTAATGAAGTCACGGACTGCATGTAGAGTGTGGTTTTTTTTGCTTTTTTTCCATTTCTCAGAAAGATTTTGGATGTATATCCAGCTGAAAAGACTAAGACAATAAATTATATTTTGTAAAATGGAAAAATAAAGCATATTTTAGGACATTACCATAACGTGTTACCATATTACCAATTACCATAATTGTGACAAATGTATAATAATTAAGCACATTTTCTCTCCAATTCTCTTACTGTAATGCAAAAGAAATCTTATTCTCACTACACAAAAAAATAATAAACTGTAAACTACTTATACATAATAGTAATGAATAGTAATTAATTACTATAACCCTTCTTTTTATTTATTAATATAGTTTATTATTTTTATAATTACATTAAAAATAATGAATTAAAAAAAACTACTGTAAGATTTAAATAGGCCCTATGGAAATAATAAGTATAACATATGTTCAAACTCCACGTCAATCCTTCTATGATTATGAACAATCGAAATGCGTAATATTGTGCCTATTTTCTTGTTTTTGTATATATATACAAATAAATATAAGAGATAAGTAAAATATGTCAAATATGACCGGGACGTTTTTGGTAAGCAGGGCATTCTGGGAAGGCTGGTCCAGATCACCTGTGGCCGTCACTGACATGTGTCTCAGGTCATCATGGTCATTATGAACGGCTCAGTGGTGGTTTGTGGGGCTCCTCCACCACACACACACACACACACCTGTGGCTCCCTGTGCAGACGTGTCTGCTACTGCCAACAAACCGTCTCTGAAAACCACTGTGATACAGGTACAGCCACATGTTAAAGGCCACAGCTGGGTAACGGCAGCATGGGTGGAATTTTCCAAGAGGTTTCCTCTTTATTATTCTTGGATCAGTGAGCTGTACAACAGTGAGCTGTACAACACAGGATGGTCGAGTATAAAGAAAAACCATTCAGGTCCAGATATAGCTTGGGTAAAATCAGAGCTACAGTCAAACACGCCTTCATGTCAACCAGCAAAATACACATAATTATCTTGAAATGCTTTACTTAACTTAATGAAATTATGCTTACTAATACTATATACCAAATACATCACCCTGTAAAAAATACTGTTTATATTTGCTCTGCTGTGAAAGGACTGCAACAAAGAAACTCTGAAAATACAAAGCAGAACGCGTTTAATTTTATACCACAATAACAGTATACAATTTTTTCATAAACAACCACTGGGTATGAAATTGACAAAAAATTCTTGATACGTTTACATTGAGTCTTAATATATTCTGGGATTTTGTCATTAACAATAATTAAATATTTTTTCTGAATGCACTGTTGTACTGGTGGCTGGGTACCAAATATTTTCATATTATTCATATTTTCCCCCATTATTTGATTTCCAGGGGCATTTCTTTCTAATCATTTTGTATGTCTGCATGTTGTTATTTTTTATGGTCAAATCAATAGAAATATATACTATTAAAATATATCTGTTATATTTATGTATATTCACTATAAAGCAAAAAACGCAGGGTCTATCTCCCATAAAGAGAGTGTATTAGAGCTCAGTCCAAACAGACACCCAAAGGTTCAGTCGTCATTTCAGACTCCCCATGAAAAACAAAGATATGGGGCACCTGAGTCAATGTTGCCTTAAGAAAGCTGAAAGGGAAATTAATATCCTGTCCACAGCGGACCTGGATCTCAACATATTCTGAGAAATTTCTCTGTTTAACGGGAATTTAGATGAGTTAGTATGAGCCTGTGATGAGAGGATGGAGTAAAGTAACATTTCACAGGAACCACCATATTCAGAATGTTATCCACATTCTCTTGGTCCATCAAGAGACCGAATAACGGAGTATGGAGACAGTTTCAAACATCAATTGGAGATAACCATACTTCTAATCATTGAAACATGAATAAACGTGGTTTGCAATTTAAAATTGTTAATAATACAACTCAGTTTTTATTTGTATGCTGAGCATTAAATAAATGTGATTACTTGATCAATTAATAAATAAACTTTTCGGTTTTTAGCTAAATTTAAATTTTGGTGAAAAAAATTCATGTAACACTTTACTTGAGCCTGTGTATATCAGGTCTTATAACAATTTCTTAATGCACTAATTTATGTCTTGTAATGCACTTTATAATGCATTAAATGATCTAATAAATAACTGCATCGACAGTAATCATACATCATTTTGACAACCTTTTCTAGGATGTATAATTCACTATACCACAGCTAATTTAAAGTTTAACAAGGAATCAACTGCGGACGACTGCCGCACACAAAATAAAACAATTTTATGCTATCCACCCCTGCCATGGGACACAAAATTTAAAAAGGCAAATTGCTACTTTTATCTCACAACTCTGACTATTTTCTCGTAATTTTGAGAAAATACATCAGAATTACAAGACAAAATCTCATAATTGTGAGATTTAAACAGAATTCCAAGATTTAAACATGCAATTCTGAGAAGAAAATCAGAATTGAGATATAAACTCATAACTGTGAGAAAAAAAAAGTCAGAATTGCGGGGGAAAAAAAAGTCACTATTACCTTTTTCATTTTTGATTCCAAGGCAGGAAAAAAAAAACAGAATTGCGGTATGTAAACTCATGCGTAAAAGAAAGTCAGAATTCTGAGTTTGTTTCTCAGAATTGCAAGAAATTAAGTATTAACTGTGAGATATAAACTATAAACAATTGTGTGAAAAAAAGTCTGAATTGTGAGAAAGTCAATTGTGAGATATAAAGTTTTTTGCAATTACCTTATTTTTTTTATTCATTGGTGGAAATGCTTCCGTATTTAAGTATCTTTTGTGTCTGAGGAATCTTTAGAGAAACACTAGTGTGAAAGTTGATACCTAAATGAAACATTTTTTGAGAAGTCTCCTGAGCCGTGAAAGAGCACCATCCGAGCTCTAAAATCTTCCTCTACGTTCTTTGCCGGCTTTCCACTAATAAATACTAATATTCGGTCCATTTTACAGAGCTTAAATTAGCACATTAACATACTGCACCCTCACTCTCCTTGGCAAGACCAGAACAACCTGAGAAGATCACAGAAAGCGTCGTGTTGCAGACCCTCAGAATTCTGGCCACAAGCCAACCAATCTGACCGCAGCTGACTGTGTCCACCAACACAAAAGACAGACACACGCACACACACACAGCTGAAACAACAGTGTTGGTGAAGCGCACACTGACTGTATTCAGGTCACCAGAGGTCACCGCCAGACAGAAACGGCTAAACACTGTCCTCTGCTCCTAATTTATGACCATTCTGCTGTGGAAAACACACAGAGCTTTTTGATTTTGTTACAACAGGGGACTTGAGCTAAAGATGATCACAGTGGCTACATTCAGAACTGCAAACTAACTAGGCATGTGTTAGACTACACATTTTCATAATCAATAACCACACATCATACGGATTCAGCACATGAAAACACTCTCCAAGAAGTTAAATTTAATATTAAAATCACAGGTCAACCTAAAAATGTCTAAATGACCAAGTTGTTCAATCACCAACATACCACTCTTACTAGTTCTGCAGTACATGTAAAATGCATACATAATATACTTCTATACACAATACAATATCCATATTGGCTGTCAACAAAAAAAAAAATCGATTTCGAATATTCGTCAAATTTAAAAAAAAAAAAAAAAAATCCACATTGAAATCCAATCGAATTTAAGGTCTGCGTCAGCCGTCAGGCAGCCTTATCAGCGGCGCACGAGATGCGATGACGATGTATGTGTCATTGATTGCATTTGAATGCTTTTGCTAGACTATCCAGTTGAAGCCACTAGATGCGGCGCTGCTACGTTGTTCATTCATATATTGCGGAAAACAAGATCATCAGTGTGGAGATGATGTTGTTCACATCAAAACTGAAACCAAGCCGTTCACAAAGAACACATATTTCAACACATTTTCTAGAGGGACATCTATGCAGCGTGCGTGTCACTCCGCGTCTTCGCACACGAGGAGCTGCATGTATAGCAGCCATGTAAAATTAATGCAAGTTCACTTTTAAAAACATGTCCTAAAGACATTAATTGCGGTTTTTTTTTCCCCCTCCCACTGTATCTCATATTTTTAAATGAAGAAAGTAGCCTACTCTTTGTGACTGGTTTTCGGTCTTTTGTATTAAACTATACATACACGCATGGTGCTGGGTTTTTTTTCTAATTGTTTAAGCAACTTATTATTATATATGGCTTTAAACATTATTTTTAAAACCATATGAATAGAACACTTTTTTTTCCAAAGAATAGTCGTGTTATTTTATTACGCTTTCAGACGAGCTGTGCAAAAAATTGCATGAATATGAACGTGGTTTTGCGCAGCTCGTCAGTGAACAACGGCTCTGTGTAGTTAATGCTGCTCAATGTGAAAGCACGCCGGTGATGGAGATTTACAGCTGATTACAGAACCGACTTTACTCATAAGATGCGTGTTAAATATCGCATGCGATTTATCGTGCGCCCTAATATATATATATATTAGATAAATACATTTAATCATTTGTATTTTACTAGATATATTACTTCTACTTCTGAATTATTCAGAAATAATTACTTACATCTTTAAAAATTATTTGCACTTTTTAAAAACTGATTTATGTATTTATTTTGTGAAATAATAAAGAAAAATAATAATCAAATGAGAAGACACTTTTTTTCATTTTCATTTTTATTCTCTTAACAACAAAGCATCCACTACAAGCCACCCTGAAGGATTTTCCTTTCACAGAAACATCCGGAGAGAAAGTCCTATCTGGAGTTAATATCTGCATTAATGAGCCACCAACAGCATCAGCATTGTGCAGCCATAACAATACCACACAAAGACATGATGTGTGTGAAATGGAATGATAAATGAACGCTGATGTTGTTTAGGTCAGAGATGGGATGCTCAAACTTCAAATTAATGCAAGCTGAAATTCAATGCAAGCTCAAAAAACAAGTTGCATTTGGAGATTAGAGCTTCCATGCATCATATAAAAAAAACACAACACACAAACAAAACAAGTGATAATGCACAGTGAAATAAACCCTGATAGGATGATAAATCCGGTCTTATATCATCATGAAGGGGTTTATTTTGTAATAATGATTCGCTAACTGCATATTCTCATGCTCATCACCTGGCTACATGTGATATCTAATAGTATTCAATCACTTATGATTGCTCCTTGCATATGGATTAGCAATTCTTCAAACGATCGCTCAAATATCAGACTCTACCAATGGGACCAGAGTGAAGTCTGACTGTGGCTGAATTTCCATTTCAAACCCATATGAATGTAGTCAAATCAAACTATAAGTCACCATATGCTCGTTAAAGCACGCTGAAAGCCCTTCCAATAATTTATGAGGTCAAAGGGCAGAGGTTCGGTTGTGGTGCTGCAAAATGCCTCGGGCGAAACTGACCTGCTAATAATGAATGTAAATGTCAATGTCATGTTCAGATGTGAACCTGGAGATTATGAGGCATCACAGGTGAACAGACCTCAGAGTGTTTCACTAGTGGCCTCATAAAACTGTCCCTTCCCATGGTGCACTGCAGTAACTGAAGCACATCTGTGATGCTGCAAGTCCCAGATCAAGGTTAAGAGTGGACAGTGATGCAAAAGAATCTCTCACATCAAAACTCAACTACAAATAATTACAGAATTCAGTCACAAAAGTAGAATTTACTGAACAATAGAATCAAATTTGGAATAAATAAAAAGTAGCACTATACAATTATTCAAATTGCCATTTTAAATTTTTAATTTTTTTAAAGAAATGTATGAAAGAAATATGTTATTATTGTATAGTAAAAGTAACTTCTCAAGTCAATATCACTACTACATTTCAACATTAAAATATTATTTGTTAAGGAATATCACACAATTAGTGTGAACATTTTCATTCATGTTTAATTTATAGAGCAACGGACCTCTTTTGTGCAGCACTTTAATAAAAAAATTAAATAAAAAATGCAATATGTTTAAAATGAATTAGTTAATTGTTCCATTTGATAACATTATTTTTTTTTATAAATTGTTAACATGTTTATGAATACATTGATTCTTCTCTATTTTGATGATAATTTTTTTTATAAATATCAATAATGTAATATAATACAGTTAAAGTTCTATTCAGTAATAATCAAATCAAATTTGGTTTTTTTTCATCCCATGTTTAGTTTATACAGAAAAACACTTTTTAAAAATGATTATAGGGAATGCAGAGCTTTAATAAAAATAAAATAAAAATTCAATTTTGTGTTGTAAATGAATTGTTATATTTTCATTTGATTACATATCTCGATTTCTTTATGAAATATTTATTAAATAATAAAACACTGCATCTAAAAAAAAATTAATTTGGGAAAAAATGTAATGTGTAAAAAAATAAAAATCTAACTATTAATAGTGTTCCTTGGATGCTTACCTCAGAAAACACCACAAATGAATCCTTCGGTCTGATTTAACAAGAACATGTATTCATTCAGTAGCTCACAATGATTAAGAACAGTGATGGCGGCTGGAAATGTGACCTATACAAGCCCGAGAGCTGATCAAAGACTCTCAACACCTTTAAAACTCAAACCCCACTACCTGAATACTTGAAAAACAGGATGAAAAACACAAAACCACAGACATGTGTCAGATGTGTTTGGAAAGCCCTCAGATGTGGTGTGGATCAAAATGGAAAAGGGTTTTAAAAAGGCAACCTCATGCAAGCACAAAGAAAAATGCATGATCATGTTCATGCCAGCTACACTGGAAAAAATGAAACACACACACACCCCTACTGAGCTTATAAGAATAAGTTGCCGTTAACAACACCCCTACTGAGCTTATAAGTGACCAATTTGGAACACTCTACATAAGCAGAAACTACTGAAGTTGCTAAACTAACAATCATTAAGTAAAACTATTAAAACCTTTTTTGTTAAAGGAGATATATTATGCCCCTTTTTACAATATGTAATGCAAGTCTCTGGTGTCCCCAGAATGTGTCTGTGAAGTTTCAGCTCAAAATACTCCACAGATCATATATAATATAATTTTGAAAATGCCTATTTTGAGTGGAAGCAGAAACACGCTGTTTTTTTCTGGTCTCGGGCCTTGTCGTCTTTTCAAATGGACAAAGACTCTACTCCCACCCCGCCCCCTTTTCCAGAATAGAGCTGCGCCATTACATCTTGTACCTGCTGAAAACATCAGTTTTGGTTCTGATTATCATGTTTATCGCGCTGAAATCATGTGGTTTAAACCATATGAGTTTAAACTTCTGATATACGGTTTTCCGAGCGCACACAACTGACGCACACGCACAGAAAGCGGCTGTCACAGCATGTGAGTACTAAACTAAGCTCTCATTCACACACGTTTACGTTAAAAACACACGAGTTACAAAAAACAGTTGGTTATGTCTGTGAAGGTAACTGGCTGGGAATAATCACACGTTTATTTTAGATCTTGTGGTGGCAGCCGCATATACAGCAAATAAATCAATAAACCACTTCTGCTGTTGCCTCCTCTGAGGAGGCTGGGACTGTACAAATAGTGTTTGGGCTTTCGTCTGTGCCGCCCACCACGAACCAGTTAGCAATGTTTGCTCAAACTTTCTTCTCCAATGGCATGTAGAGCAAGTACAACACAAAACCGTTGTCACTTGCGAAAACACAGCACCGTGGGTGTAAACTTACAGATTAAGGTGCGGTAATATTATAATAAGATCCCTTAGCCACGTCACCAAGGGAGCGAAATCAGACACGCTTGTTTTTTCAGATGCTTGCAGAAAAAGGCTTATCAAAACAAAGTTGCTGGGTTAATCTTTTTCAGATTTTTATGATATGTCAGCTTTAATTGAAATAAAGAAAACTACCGTATTGACCCGAATATAAGACAATGTTTTTTTCTTGGAAATACATCTGAAAAAACGCGGTCGTCTTATATTCAGGGTCTAGACTTTGACATGTCAATAATACACCCACAACAATAGGTGGCGCCAAATACGCATAAAACGAGTGTGCCATAAAATACGTAATGTAATGTAATGCATGTTGTAAAGATCGCGAGTAAAAAAAAAAGAAAAAGAAAAGCTTACAGCTGCATGAGTCGTGACTGTCACTTTAGCCTGATGGGACCAAACTCCCTTTGCGATTTTAAAACTTAAGACAGTACCCAGCTTTGAAGACTACAGTAAGATTGAACTTCTACTGTTAATAAGAGTTTGGTAGGCTACTATTAGATGGATAGCCTAAATTCCTATTCAGATGGGCTAACGTTACCTGTTTGTTTTTTTAATGGTATATCAAACAGTGTATATTTTTTAAATGTGATTGTTGGCACATTTTACCAGTTTTTACCATGCTTTCAAAACAAAAATTAAAATAGGAAAAATAATTGAATACAAAATGTGGTTTACTGAGAAAAACAAGATTTGTTTTTAAAAAGCCTTTTTCCCAAAGGTACATCTGGAAAAAGGGGGTCGTCTTATAATCAGGGTCGTCTTATATTCGGGCCAATACGGTAACTTAAATAAGTTACGAAGCATGAAAACTAAAATTTTTTTTTTTTTTGCTATCGTTGTTCTGGTTTCCACTTACTTTTGTACGACCTTTCCTCGACCCTCCCCTCTTCCACCGTCACTTCCTGTCTCATCTACACTGTCCTATAACAGTAAAGGCAAAAAAATGCCAAAAATAAATCTTTAAAAAAATTATGACAGAAATATATTACTTTTGTATATTAAAATGGAACATAAGCAGAAACTACTGATGTTGCTAAGCTAAGAATCAGAATTATTATTAAGTAAAATTAAAACTATTAAAACTTTTTTGTCAATTGAAATAAAGCAAAATTCAAATAAAACATTAGAACATGTGACATTACAAATGTGACAACTGCAATAGGCTACAAAGCACTAAAATAAAAACTAAAACTGTAATAAAAGTAAATAACCCAAATAGTATATTTAATTTAAAAAATCACATAACAGAACTGTTAAAAATTTAACTACTGTAAAATGAAAATGAAAACTGTAAATACAAAAATAAAAGCGATTTCAAAATAATAATGAAAAACTATAACAGTGTATAAATAATACTAAACTAACACTTAACGATGCAATAATACGCATAAACATATACAGCACACACTGATATTGAGTATTTTAATTGACCGAACTACCACTCATTAATACTTTTTTTGTCTTGTATGAATTAGATTGACATTTGGGTGACGTATATGATGCATAGAGCTTGTTCTAGTGAATTATGGGATTGCCTACTCCCCTGAAAGATGTGATGCAAATTAAAGCAGCATGAATTTTGGGAGTATGCCTATGATTCCTTAAAATGCTGCCTACGTAGGCAGCCCACTGGGTTTTTGGAGCAGGCACAGAGGGAGAAAATAAAAGATTAAAGGGCTAAATCTGAGATTGGAGATTGCGTGGGATAATGGCTGTGGTGTTTGGCATTAGGGAAGAGTTTCCATGATCCCTTTGAAACTCCCTGGAGCGCTGCTGCAGGCCAAACGCCAACATTTGCTCCTCTACCGTGCAGTTAAAAATGATCAGGGCTTTTTCCTTCACCCATTACCGTTACAAATCACCATGGGCCCGTAACATTTAAAGACGAGGCAGACAATACTAAGTCAATATTCCAGAGACGCTGTCTGTTAAACCTGAGGGTCACATTAGTCAAGAGCTCCGTTTGAGATCTGTTCCAAAAACTAGAGAGCTGCCTACCTAGACAGCACTTATAGGCACATTTCAAAGCTTCCAAAAGGTAGGCTGCCTTTTAAGACTCCAATCAGATTAGATACTACATTTTGGTCAAATTGCATGTTAGTATAAATGTAGTTTAAAGAGTTGAGCACAGCGCTTGCAACACCAAGGTCACAGAATCTGTTGCCAGGAAATGCATGAACTGATGAAATGTGTACCTTCAATGCAATGTAAGTCGTTCTGTGTTGCATGTACCGCCCATAGAGAAGGCAATCCCATAATGCTTTGTGATGAGCTCAGTATAAATATACTTTTATTTTACATTCATAATACTGAAAAGTATCAATAAATACAGTTCAATATAATGAAAATGGACTAGTTGGATCACGTCACATCACATCTTAAACACATTTAATGAATTCTTCATTGGCCGTAGGAGTTTCTGTTGTACATCTGAACCGATTTAAACTTCTTTACAAGGAAAGCTGGGTTATTAGCTTGTCTTCAAATCTGAATCTGAATCTGAGTGTGATTTGCTTTTTGCTTTATCAGAGTGTACAACTATGCTAAAACCTAAGAAAATATGGTGAATACTGATCTGATGTCAGGCCACATTACATATTATATAATATACTACTACAACTACAACTAATAATAAGTGCTGTGGAAAAGTTTTTGCCCCCTTACGGTTTTATTTTATTTATTTTTTACATATTTGTCACACTTGAATGATTCAGATCATTAAATAAATTACAATTTTACACAAAGATAACCCGAGTAAATACAAAATGCCATTTTGAAATAATGATTTCATTTATTAAGGGAAAAAAGCTGCACAAACCTACCTGGCACAACGTGAAAACGTCATCTTCAAGGGGTCATATGGTGTGATTTCATTTTTTCCGTTCTCTTTGGTGTTACAAGCTCTTGGTGCATAAAGAAGATCTGCAAAGTTGCAAAGACTAAAGTCTCAAATCCAAAGAGATATTCTTTATAAAAGTTAAGAGTCCTAAAACGTCTCGTTCTAACACGCCCCCACATATCTACGTCAATATATGGAAATATTAGCATAATGCTCCCAAATGTGCACGCCAAGAAAGAAGGTGTGGTTTCAGGAACAGCAGTAGTGTTGATGCAGCATGTCAGGGAGACGCTGTGTGTTTCAGTGCAAAAGCACTTTATTTGGTCTTCCGGAAGTAGATGCAATTAGGAATCATTGGTTTAGATTTATTTACAACAGAACAGCACAACCCAGATGTTCGAATTTGTGCAACGCATTTTATGGACGACAGTTTTTTGAACCTAGAAGAGTACAAGGCTGGCTGTGCACAAAGGCTATTTCTAAAATAAAAAAAGGGGGTAAATTCCGACATTGCTATGACAATCTAGCACTTCTGAATCAGCTACTGTAAGTATGTTCTGTTATTAGTTTAAATATTTGCTATTAACTGTTCAAATGCAGAGTTTTGCGCATCGCAGAGTAACGCGTCATGTGTGTGTGTGTGTGTTGTGTGTGTGTGTGTGTGGAGAGGGAACAGTCAATCACAGGGAGCGTGAACTTCCTGTCAGAAATCATAGCACGTCAGCTGTTTTAACCGCGGCTTGTGTACTGCATCATCACTGTGTCTGTCACGCGACTCTGTTGTCCTTTCGGGCTTGAACTGATGGTAAAACTAATGACATTATTAACTGTCTTGATTTTTACTTTGAAAGCTGAAGCGAATGTGGTGAGGGGCGTTACATTTCTGACGCGTGCTTGTGGTGTTTGGCCAATCACAAATGCACTGGGTCAGCTGGCCAATCAAAGAAGACTGCGCTTATCGGAAGGAGGGACTTTTTTGAAAATAGCTTTGAGAGAGGCGGGGCATAGACACCTACAATATTGTCAGTATTTGAAAATTAGGTGTTTTTTGACCATTAAAGCAGTTAACATATTCTGTTACACCAAATACACAAAATAATGATCTTTAAAATAGCATCATATGATCCCTTTAAATCTATTAACCTGGGTTGTACCCCCTTTGCAGCACAACTGCAATCAAGCGTTTGGGCGCGATAATAACTGCAATGAGTCTTTTGTGGAGGAATTTTGGCCCACTTCTTCTTTGCAGAATGTTTTAATTCAGCTACATTGGAGGCTTTTCGAGCGTGAATGGACTGTTTAAGGTCATGCCACATCATCTCAATCGGATTTAAGTCTGGACTTTGACTAGGCCACTCCAAAGTCGTATTTTTGTTTTTCTTCAGCCATTCAGAGCTGGATTTGCTGTTGTGTTTTGGATCATTGTCCTGCTGCATAACCCATGTGTGCTTGAGCTTGAGGTCACAAACTGATGGCTGGACTTTCTCCTTCAGGATTTTCTGATAGAGTGCAGTATTCATGGTTCCGTCAATTATGGCATGTTGTCCAGGTCCTGAAGCTGCAAAGATCATCCCCAGATCATCACACTACCACCGCCGCCATGTTTGACTGTTGGTATGATGCTTTTTTTTATGAAATGCTTTGTTGGTTTTACGCCAGATGTAACGGGGGACACACCTTCCAAAATGAAACTTTTGTCTCATCAGTCCACAGAATATTTGCCCAAAAGTCTTGGGTATAATCAAGATATTTTTTGACAAATGTGAGACAAGCCTTTGTGTTCTTTTTGGTCAGCAATGGCTTTTGCCTTGGAACTCTCCCATGATGCCGTTTTTGCCCAGTCTCTTTCTTCTTGTTGAATCATGAACACTGACCTTAATTGAGGCAAGTGAGGCCTGCAGTTCTTTAGATGTTTTTCTGGGTTCTTTTATGACCTCCTGGACGAGTCGTCGTTGCGCTCTTAGAGTAATTTTGGTAGGCCGGCCACTCCTGAGAAATTTCACCACTGTTCCAAGTTTTTTTTTCCATTTGTGGATAATGGCTCTGGCCTGTGTTAACGGGCGTTTACAGACTTCATATTTTCACATAAATGACATTTTGGAAAATTATTGCATTGCAGTTTGTGCAAGTCCAGAACAGAGACGAGCAGTGTTGGGCAGTAACGCATTACTTAGTAACGCGTTACTGTAATTTGATTACTTTTTTAGTAACGGAGTAATTTAACGCGTTATAATTTTCAAAATAGTAATTAGAGTATAGTTACAAGCCGAGGTCTCTGTGCGTTACTTGCGCGTTACATTGCTGACAGAATGCAGTGTTTTATAATCTAGAGATTGTAAAAAGGATGTAGCACACGCACTGTCGAGTCAAGTGCCAGAGGATTAGAGACCTGCTCTCCCGCGAGACCCGATGCAACAGTGAGCGGCGTGGGACAAGACTTGATAGGTGAGTGCACAGACTTGTGTGTGTGTGTGCGCAGGATACGGGAGAATAAAATGATTCACGGGACTCCCGCAAAATAGAAATATCTAAACATAAAATATCTAAAACAAATAAATTGTTATTCATCTATTGCACAAAAGCAACATGAACTAATATAAACGATTAACAGGTGCAAGCGTATGCAGAGTTTCTATTTAGGCTATAACACGTGTTTGCAGCATTGAGCAATGCAGTGCTGAAATTTGCGTGCTCACGAATCCTCTCATTATAACACACGAATTGTAGACATTGTAAAAGATTCATTGTGCTTATATTTATTGTGTTATAACAGATTTGTGAGATTGCGATGAACTGAGATGTCTTTTAGAGATTATAAATGCAGCATTCTTTGCTGGTATTCTGCCAAACCATGCACGCAGCAGCCGCTTGCTTTAGTTAAAAATAACAGTGTTCTGTGAATGTTGATGCTTTAATAACAAATATTTATCGGGAGAGTGTATGCTGGGATTTCATAAATTTCATGGTGAAAAAAGTAACGTAACTAGTAATGTAACTAATTACTAATTACTTTTGAAATAAAGTAATCAGAACAGTAACGTGATTACTTTTAAAAGGAGTAATCAGTAATTTGATTACATTTTCAGAGTAACTTGCCCAACACTGGAGACGAGTTGCTTGCAATAAAAAACGGCCGGTTGCCAATCGCGTAAGCTCCAGGGGAAGCTCCTTAAGTTCGTTCATCCTACACACATGTGACTGACCGCTCGCTAATCGACGCACCAACAGGAGGAGGAAGGTCGTGTTACTCTCTATACTGCACTCAATCTGAGAGATTCCTACACTTTCAGTCTTTGAGGAGACATGAAAAACAGTGCATACCGCAGGAACGGTATAAAGGAAAATATTAGTGGTTTTGAAACCCTGAAATTTTCAAATTGTGGTATACCTTGAAACCGGTAATCAGCCCTTCCTAGTGTGTACACACACACACACAGCACACACAACACACACAACACACATATATATACACATTATATAAACACACATGGACCTAGAGGCTTCAGGTCTTTTCCCAACCTGTTTCCCTCTTTCTTCTATCAGTGTGCCTCTATAAAAATGCAAAAAAGGTCATTGTTTAAGATTTCACTGTAATAGAGACCAAGAATAAAACAATTACAACAATAATAGTATATATACTTATTACAATTATACAAATATATACATATGGACAGAGAGGCTTGAGGTCTTTTGCTGAACCTGTTTCCCTCTTTGTAATTTCACTAATAAATGAAATAATATCATAAATATTTAAACTTCTAGGGTGTTTAAGGTGCTCTGGTGCTGTAAGTGTAACTTTTTGAAGCAATTTATAGCAAAATTTTGGAAGAAATAGTAAAGCACCTTAAATCGTCAACCTGCTATCTTGACACACATCCCACATATTTTTTCAAAAGGGTGCAACTGTTTAGAAGCAGATCTCTTAGAAATGGTGAACACCTCACTTTTTTCTGGGACTTTCCAAACTCCCTGAAAACTGCAGTTGTTAAGCCCCTTCTGAAAAGAGCAATCTTGATAACACCATTTTGAGCAATTATAGACCAATATCAAATCTTCCTTTTATAGGCAAGATTATTGAAAAGGTAGTTTTTAATCAGCTGAACAAATACTTAAACTCAAATGGATACTTGGACAAATTTTTTGTTCCCCCCCCCCCCCAATCTGGTTTCCGACCGCATCACAGCACAGAGACAGTTGGAACCAGCTTCCAGAAGATATCAGATGTTCTAAAACATTAGTCACATTTAAATCTAGACTCAAAACTCATCTGTTTAGCTATGAGCACTGTCCGAACTGATTGCACTGTATTTTATGTATTGCACTGTATTTTATGCAATCCGAAATGATTGCACTGTATTTTAAGTATAATCATTTTCTATATTTAACTGTCTTAAATTCATTTTAAATCAATTTTTAAATAATTTTCAAAGTTTTTAAATTCCTTTTTTTTTTTTTGTGATTATTTTTTTAATGATTATTTTACTTTCTTTTATGTAAAGCACTTTGAATTACCATTGTGTACGAAATGTGCTATATAAATAACCTTGCCTTGCCTTACCTTCCACCATTCAGCTGTTTTTTGCACTCTTTGTGTATGTCCCAGTTTGCATCTCTGCTTACTTATTGATTGCATAAGACTGGCACAAGTGACAGATCCGTCAACAGGACCGATCCTCTCTTGACTGGCCACGGGCCATCCTCATTGTCAAGCCCTGCTCTGCATTCTAAGACAGTGCGAGGACATCAGTAATTCAAGACTGAATCTGAGCTCTAAAGCCTTTCAGAACGGCAATGTGATATTCAGCAAACTGAGAAAACAGCCTCCACTCCTCGAATTCAAACAACATGTGCTGCTATTCATCTGGAGTTTGTAGTGCACATGTCCCAGCCGGCCAGGACGTAAATATGCCACTAATTCCCCACCGGGACATCATCAAATGACAAGACAGTAAAGCGATTCCAGCCTCAGCCACATCAAGAGCTGACAAAACATGTCATTCCTCATTCAAGGCAACAGCAGAGATGCTGAACAGCCAGAACCGCCCAGTGGGATCGAGAGAGGGGAAATGGATAGACACAAAGGACAGACAGATCTGTGACTTCATGAAGCATTTCCGACTGGGAGACAGGGTGGGATTTCTGTCGTAATAATCAGAGTTCTCCACCTAATAGGCTGACAACTAATACAGCAACAAAGGAAAAGGAACCAGAGGACTAGTCAAGACTAGTCCTACTAAATCACTGCAGTAAAAGCAAAATGAAAAGCATAAAATATAACTTTACAAATGTAGGGCCCTATGATTTGTGCAATGCAGAAAACGTGGACAGCATCACAGAATCCAGTCATAATAATGGAATTTAATGTATAAAGCAGAATGTCACAGAATGTGGCAAATTTTGGATGAATAAATCAAAAGTAGGGCTGAACACTTAATCAAATTGCGATATGGACTAGTGTCTGTGAATTTTAAGCATTTTAAATATTGAAAATATGAATTCTGCATGACCAAATCATATACACATCACAACACGAAAACAGACTTTGTATTAGGGCTGAACGATTAATTGCATTTGCGATCATATTGCGATATGAAAAATTTTGATTTTTCAATCGCAGAGGCTGCGATTACACGGTCACGTGACGAGAGTAAAGAGGTGTGTTCGACTTGAAGATCAGATCGGTGTATGACATCAAAGTACGGCGAGCGAGAGAAAGTATAAGGAGACGTCTGCGCTCTCTTATAGCTCTCGCAGTACACACCGATTGGTCTAAGCAGCGCTGCTTCAAGTCGAGCGCGGGCCATCAGCCGAAAAAGAAAAGAAATAAAACGGTATACAGCCAAAGGACGTAACTTAGAATGGGAGATGGATCGGTTTGTGAAAGTGAAGAGAAAAGCCATAGATGAAGTCGCACAGACCCAGGCAGGTGCTGGTCATTTAAAAGCTAAATGCTGAAAATATGACGAGGCATATCTTGTTCTCGGCTTCACTCACCGTGCCTATACCGGACGCTACAGTTGTCGCGTCGCGCCGCAACAGCTCTACACTGGACGCGACAAAGTGACAGTTGCAAATCATTTTAACTTTGTGTCAGTACGTCATAAATAGAACAAGGCATCAGTTTAATGTTGGGTTTTGTCGTGTCGTGCTGCATCCAGTGTACACAGAGTCACTGATTATAATGGTTCTACTGTTTTGGATTTTGCGCTCGCGTCCCTTTGTAGACATGGTGTTTATTGTCGTTAGTGAGGAGGAAAGCCTGTGTGTCCTATGTCTTAGCAGACAGCAAGAAACCCACAAAAAATAAATAAACAACAGAGAGAATAATAATAATAATAATAATAATAATAATAAGAAGTAGTTATCCTCTATGCTTTTTTTCAATGTTTCAAGTGATGCAGGTGTTTTTTTTTTCCCCTGTAGGTTTTTTAAATAAAAAAAAAAACAAATTTTTCATAATGTTTAGTGAAATTATTTGGTAGTCTGAGGTTTTTTTTATAGGTTTAAAGGGGGGCGCAACCAAAAAAGTTTGAGACCCACTGAACTAAAGTGAACAGACAGTGTTTAAAAAGTGCAGTCCCCATGTTTACATATGTTTATTACAGTGACTGAGAATTACCTAAAGTAGTGTGGTAAAGCAACAGATTTTTTTTTTATATTTCTGCAATCTGCTTTAGTTTGTGTGATTTGTTACTGACTTTCATATTAATTTTTACACCAGGCTTATTTGTCAGTGCTTTTTGTCATAATTATTACATGCTTACAAGTTTGGAAGTTCAACAAATCAGTCAATATGCTGTGATTGTAGTTGTTAAATAAAAATGTCATTTATATCAATTCATGCATCACCTAATTTAATTGTAACATATAGGCCTAAATCCACAAAAACTAAAAATGGAGGAAATGGAATCCAAAAATCTAAAATAAAAAAAGGAATTTGGGAAAAAAATAAAACGAAATTTGGTAAATAAGTCAAATGGATTTCACATGGCCCTAAAATGTAATTTATGTTACATTTTCAATAAATTATTGCTAAATTCATGTTGAATTCATGAATTCAAATTCAAGTTTCATGATGTCAATTAATTAGACATACCTTTTGATTTCATTTACCACTAAAACTTATCCCCCAAAAAAAAAAATGGAAAAAAGGAATCCAGAAAATTTTATTAATTTAAAAAACAGACTTTGGTCAAAAATAAAACTGCTTTCATAGGGCCCTACAAATGTCAACAGCTGCATTTTCAATTAAACCTTACTTCATTTTTGGCACAGATTCATCTGGACATGGACAGGTTGCATGATACTGTCATATTTTATATATATATGTATATATAAAAAACCTTGAACTACAAAAGATTAAAGAAAACTTGTTTTTGCTTCAGTGCCCAGAATTTACATGGGACTTTTAATATATTACATTTGTATACTAAGATATACGTTTTTTTTACATTTAATTTACATTATTTACATGTATTCAATATGCTATTTTGGCAACACCAAAATAGAATACTGAATAAAAGCAAATTAAAATGGGCTTAAAACTGAATATGACCATGAACTGTGCAGGTCCATCTATGAGGATGAGGATGTTGCAGAACCTGTCCAGGTTGAGATCTGTCTAATTTGACAAGCCTCTAACAAGTTATTGATGAAATTGCGCCAAAATACAGAAGTTTGACTGGACACATGACCTTTGATAACAACAACAAAAGACATAGGAAGTGTTCTCACTGATATAGAGACAAAGACAGACAGACAGGACGTGTAAAACATGATTCAAGCATGATGAACACGTTCCTACAGCCCAAAACAACATTTCAGGGAATCAACAAGGGGCGTTCCCATGGTAATGTTGTCTTATGAGGTTTCAAGGACCCCATGATGGATTGCCAATGATGTCATTAGATGATGAAGCACAGACAGTGATGCGTACATGATGGCACATGATCTTAAGGACAGCATACCAAATCCATTCTTTACACACATTTGAATAGGGCTGCATGACTAATCAAAAAAGAAAAGAAAAAAAGGATTATAATCAAAAACAAATTTCATGATGAATTACATGGATGAACCCCCACTGGTGACATCACTTCACAAATAATGAGAGATGCATTTCTTTCTGGGGAAAATATGTTTGGTGGGGGGGGGGTTGGGGGGGGGGGGGGGGGGGGGGGGATGTTCCTGCAGAACAATCAACCACTTACAGTTAACAATTAATTTGTGCTTTTGTTTTTCTTTAATATCACTTAGGCCTATATTTAGATATTTGAATGGTCATGCTGTTTCAAAACTGTGGATAAACAATTATATTGTCGTTTTAAATTGATGATTTATGATTAGTAACAAGGATGTGGAATAACATTTTTAAACCAGACAGAAAACAATGTGTGCACTTTTTATGCAATCAATTAAAAAAAATACATCAATAGAATTATTAAAATAAATATTAGTTGCAGCCCTACATTTAAAGGATGACTCCTGAGAACATCAATTCAAGAAAACCACATTCAAACATCAGTTCAATACAGTAGTCACTCCTCTGCACTGTACACACACAGTTCATTTACAGAAGCAACAACCGCACAAATTCACAGGAAAAAAATAAATGAATAAATCACACAAAGACCTGGAGGCAGAGCTACAGTATTCTGAGCCAATTAGCGGAGAGTTCTACAATCCCATTCATCTCTACACTCTTAAAAATAAAGGTGCTTCAAAAGGTTCTTCAAGCGATGCCATAGAAGAACCATTTTTGGTTCCACAAAAACCATTTCAGTCAAGGTTCTTTAAAGAACCATCTCTTTCTTACCTTTTTGTAATCTGAAGAACCTTCTTTCGCCACAAAGAAGCTTTTGTCAAACAGAAAGGTTCTTCAGATGTTAAAGGTTCTTTATGGAACCATTTAGACAAAAAGGTTCTTCTATGGCATCGTGAAGCACCTTTTTTTTTTAAGAGTGTACTTGTGTGCCAGCAGCTTGGCACAAAAGTAAAAGTTCACCAAAGTCTTTATTCATAAAGTAGAGTTCCGTCAAAGCTAACATGTCACAGCCTGATTTGAAATAAAACTTTTAAACTATAAAAGCGCCCTGGACAACACAGCCACAAAACAACAGCATGGCCTCACATAAAACGTGGCTTTATCATTTTCCAGGTGTCAATTATCTACAGTTTGTCTGAACCCTGGGGCTCTGTTCTAGTGAGCTAAGATGCTGTCTACATAGTAAGCTGCTTTCTAAAGCAGAATAAGCATAAAAAATACATAACATACAAATGAAAAACAATTCTTTTTAATTAGACTTAGATTATTATTTATCAATTGTTTTCAGTACTGACTACAAAACATTTACTAATTGAATATATTTATATAATTTATAATATATATAAATATATTTAATATATAAAAATAATGTGTGTTTTGTGCGCATATAGCATATCATCTATAAAGGTTTTATATGCTTTAATATTTGTTTTATTTCTGAATATCTATCATCATTTTTTTTTTTTTTGCTAAACTATAGTGAAATAAAACACTGAAAAGGAAAAAAAAAACATTTTACTATGTGTTGTATAAAAATTATGAAACAATTTTTCACAAATTACAAAGGTTTATCCGTTTTCAAATAAGTATAAGTTATATTTCTCATGCCTCTTCTGCAATTTTAGATCTGCAAAAGAGTCATGCAATGCTGCTTTATAATTTTTCCACTTAGAAACCATCATATTTATGCTCCTTAACTTTTGAAAGAGTCTTGATGTTTCCTATAATGCCTTAAAATGCTGCCTACACAGGCAGCTCACAAGGTTTCGAGCAGAGCCGCTGTATTTGGGTCTTCTATCTTAATTCCTACTTTTCTGTTGAGGCCAAATCACCATAAATATTTCCATAGCAACATCCCATTATCCCAGGGAATTCAAGAGTACACATACACACACACATCTCCTCCTAATTCACCCGGAGAATTAAGTGCTCTTGCACACCTGTTTCCACAACAGTGCCATAAACCAGAAACCACATCATAAATCCCACACTTTGATCAGCTACATGCTGACAGATCTCTGATGCATATCAGCCACATGACATCAACCTCAGGCTTCCCCAAATTCATGTATTGCCTCAATTAGCACATATTTACAAGTCTAATATCTTGATGTTGTATGAATCAACAAATTAGCTGCAAAATGCCTCACTGACTCATTGGCATCTTCTGTAAAGAAATGTTGTTTGCAAGGTGGAAAAGCTCCTAAATTTTGGTAATCAGAAATTACAGGTACAGAATCAGTTTCATGTGTTCATACCTGTATCCTTCTTATTTTTCCCGCCATCTCTGCTCTTCTTCAGCATGGCCTTGAACATGACGTGACTCCAGGAATCCCTTCACGACTACACTGTGGAAACACGAGAGATTTCATGCTTCACATGAAGCAGCAGGTTCATACACAGTTGCTTTGGTAAAATCAGAAGTTCTTGCAGTCTAGAGTTACACTCCACCCGAGAGAAAATTCTCCACAGAAATCTTTGAAATACATAATGTATGTCAGTGTTTCTTTGACTACGTGCTCTTTAAAATCCCAGGGGTTGATTTTTATTAAAACTAACAGATTTACACTCTTTAAATGAGGACATATTACTTTTAACGTCACAAAAATGTAAACAATATCATTGCCCAGATATTCTATTAAAGCTGCTTTGAAACATTTGACTTATAACTTACACTGCAAAAATGTGGTACAGACACAATTTTCCATCAGAAATTGCTAGTGAATTTTACAAACAAACAGCAAGCAATACATTGGATTAAATGTGAAATACTGAAGTAGTAAAATTGAAATAGCATTTTCTTGTCAAAGTACTCCAATAGTCTTATTCACAACTTTTTTTTACAGCATAGAAAATTTGTATTACTAGCTACTTGTCAAAGGTCTTTAATGTGTTTGATTTACAAAGACTTTCAATCTTAAAATATTAATATTCATGATAAAAATAAAACCTACGGTAATCTAAACAAAAAAACTCAAATAAACAAGCCTTAAACACGAACAATTTTAATATTTGTGGTGTGAAAATGCTGGGGGGAAATTTTACACAAATTATGAAAGTCCTTCAGAAGTGGTGTCACTTCCAAGATGACCAACAATTCTGTCACTTTCTTAAAAATGAATGTACTGGTTTACCAAGATGACAACTGTGTCAGTGAGGAGCTTGAGATGAAGTATAAGATATGTGATGTGTTTAAAAAAAACACAAATAAACGTTAACATCACTTATGAAGAGAATATTTTAATTGTACATCATTTTCAATTAAGATGCTTTGTTGCATCCTCATTTGTAAGTCACTTTGGATAAGTATCTGCTAAATGAATAAATGCAGATGTAAACTAAGTAATTTTACCAAATGTCATTCCCACAACAAAACGTTATCAAGTTATCAGTTGATAATTGAATACGTGACAGAAAGTGATGGTTCAGAACCAAAAAAGATCAAACCAACAGAATTATTGTGTGCATGTACAGTATGTCCACATTATTAATGGACTAATCAAATAAACGAGTGTGTGTGTGGAGAATGTGTTTCAACAGAGTTTATTTTCTAAAGGTCCACAGGGCCAAAAAGTGCTCATAGTTTAAGAAATGCATTAAAAAAAATGATGTTTTAAAAAAAGAACAATCTAAATAACTTCTTGTATATTTTATTTCTCCATTTAGCCAAATTCTGGGATTTTTCCCACTGTAATGCGTGATCGCTGTGGGCCGGCATGGAAAGAATTCTTCAATATTTGCACAGAGCGGCTCTGCTCCACTATCTTGTTATTCCGGAAAACAAGCTGTTGGATTCCCAGCATTCCACATATAATTGATGCTAAACGACTGAACTTGGGCTTGCCGTGCCACTTGTCATGATAGCACTGAGGTTCCTTCACCTCTTGCATGTTGTTTGTCAGAATTAGCAGCACGGGTCAAATGCATTACAACACGTCTATTTATCTGGTTAGACTGTTTCTGCACTGTAAACTTCACTCAGGGTGCGATGGCAACACAGAATAAAACATTTTTTTAAAAAGGTAATTATGACTCCCAATTACAATGATTTTTGTGTTTATATCTCGCAATTTCAAATTATAAACATTATTGAGAGTTTCAGAATTGTGCGTCATAAATTTGCAATTGCTAGTTTAAATCTCGCTATTTTTGCTTTTTTTATCTGCAGATGAGTTTATATCTCACAATCCTGTCTCGTGGTCCTTTGCCGATCCCGCACCCCTCTCTCCACTCGATGCTTTCCTGTCAACTCTATACTGTCCTGTCCAAATAAAGGCTTAAAAGAATCTCATAAAAAATAATCCTAAAAAATTAATATATAAAAAAGAATTCTGACTTTCCATATTGCAATTTTGACTCGTTTTATCTGAATTGAGTTTAAAATTCTATTTTTGTTTGTCTTTGTTTGTTTAGTTTTTTGCAACTAAAAAATAAAAAAGTAATTGCAACTTTATCTCAATTCAGATTTGTACTTTTCAGAATTGTGAGTTTACATCACATTTCTGAGTTTATATCTTGCAATTCTGAGGTTATATCTCGCAAGTTTTTTCCTCAAATTCTGACTTTTTTCTTAGAATTCGGAGTTTACGTCGCAATTATTTCACAATGCTCACTTTCTTCCTCACAAATCTGTGTATATCTGACAGTTCAGAGTTAATATCTCGCTCTGATAACTTCTTTCTGCAATACTGAGAAAAAAGTCAGAATTGAGACAAAAATGTCAGAATTGTGAAAAATATGAACCGAGATAAAAAGTCACACTCACTTTTTTTTTTCTTGTGGCAGAAACAAGTTTCCATATGGTGCATCTTGCAGCTAGTTTGTGTAAATTAAACAAGCAGGTGACTAATTAAAAACACATCAGGTGCGTGCAACATTATTATTACCACAATTGTATTTCTTTTCAACAGAAAAATGAATGCTTCACACATTAATTGATCTCATATTCTGTTCTATGCATTTTATTTCTGTACTACAAATGATATTCTCATCGCCTCCTCTGAGAAAACGGCCCTGCTTCAATGACTAGAAGAGTGAAATATAAAGTGTGCCTGACAGCTCTGCTCAGATGAGACGAAACAAGGTGAGGGGTCTGAATCTGGAGCCGTGCTGAACTCACAGCGGAGGCCACAGCACAGAGATCAAGCATGAAAAAAGCCTGCAGGTCCCTCCCCAGGAGGCAAGCGGCCGGTCCGATGCACATCGATCGCAGCTCTTGGATGAGAAGGCCTGCTGCGGCCTCATCCAGAGTGAGAAGTCAAAAGTTGAGGAGAGAGACCCTCGACACGGAGTACAGAAGCTAAGTTAAAAAGAAACACTGGACCCCACAAGAGGTAAACAAATTGGGTTCACACTGCTTATCTGGCTGAAAACTAGCATCTGCGGGCAGCTTTGTTGTTGAGTTTAACGTGCAAGGGCCAAAGAGCCCAAAAAAGTGCTGTAAATAAGCTTGAATATTACTGCAGACAGCTTGCACAGCACAAATCTTATGAAACAAAGCAGTTAAGCTGTAAATGCAATAAATTATTCAAAAACACAAAATCAGTTTCAAACATTAAAACCAGAACAGGGCTCTATGGATACTTTTCTTTTTAGGAGCGCTTGTGCTCCTAATTTAAAAAATTTTGTACCTTCTAATCAGTAATCAAAAATTCTGATAAAAAAATTAACCTTCCCATTACGAGGTGATATTTGACTCCTTAAAGTGATTTATAGGGAATTTTGTTTTTACCTTTGTAATGGCATTTTTCTAACTTTATTAAAAGTATGTCATCTTTTATGTCAAATTCAAAAAACAATTATATAAGCTTTTTTAACATTTCTAATTAAAACAACAGAATAAAAACAAGTAGAAAAAGATCATTACCAATAAAATGAAATCAGTATTTAAGAAATAAATTTGTGCTACAGAGATGGCACAGAAGAACACACAAGTGGCTTTTCAGACGTTTAATGAGGCTCAGAGGTCGCATGAGTGCAATTAAATTCATAAATTCATGTTGAGGTTAATGTTTTAAATATAACATTTTGAATATAGAAATGATTTAAATAACAGAAAAGATGCTTTAAAAATTAAACTAAAACTGCCAGCAGGTGGCGTCAAGTCACTGATTTTATCACTGAATCATTCATTCAATTGATTCGTTCGAACAGCTGAATCATTCAGGAACGAAGTACGTGACTGTCTTTATGAATGGGTAACTGAATCATTGACTCACTAGATTCGTTTAAACCGCTGTGTTAGAATGGCGATGCGCAGCGGCTCAGCTGTTACTTTGTTTAAAGGAAACTATTTTCGTTGATGAAATGGAGCAAAATAAGGCAATTGTGTTGTTGTCAGACAATATAAGTCACTTAATATTAACTTCTTGTTTAATGAACTGTTGTATTAAATCAATATCACATTTGCAAACTCCCTTAATAATCATTAAAAGCTGTCACTCATCTTAGTTTATCCCGATCTCACAAAGACACGTTTTAATCAATGTTCTCTATGCTGCACAATGAATCTCTTATTTACACCCCATCAACACTTTGTTTGTTATAATGAGAAGATATGTCTGTGATACATTACTCAACGCTGCAGAAACACGTAAGTACGTTAGAACCTTTGAAGCTCCCTCAGCGCAAACACAAATATGCTGATCGGGTCAGTCGCACAGGTGCTCCTAAATATTATTTCATAGTCGCACGCAGTAGTTTTCAGTCGCAAATGCGACTGAAATAGTCGCACTGTAGAGCCCTGCAGAAATATACTTTACTTTAATTCAATAACGCAGTTGCCAGTGCTTAACCAGCATACTGCACAAATTGTTTGTGCAAGTAACAAACCTTGGTATTATAATAAATTAACTTCAAATGTCTGTGCCAAAACCACTAGTTTTATTATACAGACTAACTAATTTACAGATTTTTTTTTTTCAATTTTACACGCTTCCACCTTGAATGCAACTTGCGTAATTTTTTTGTAGTAAATCAACATTGTTACAAATTGCTCATTGTTATTTTACAATGCATTAACTTAATTAAATTAATTGAAGTGATAAAGAAATATTATACCGCCACAATAATGCCTATTATTTTACTATAAAATGTAAAAAATTAAATAATATTTATATTATTTTTAAAATCTTTATAATAAAATAAATAAATAATAATAATATTTTACTACAAAAAATTTAATCCCGTATTTAATAATTACACTTTATCAGGACAAATCTTATATATTTATTAAATATACTTAGTTTACAGAACAACAGTAAATTAAAAAAACTCATTTATTTTTATATTTGTATTTTCACAGATTTACGCAATTCACATGGGTTATACTTTTCAGGTCGTAAAATATGGGAAAATCACATCCCTGCTATATGGACTGCTATTAAGTATTACATTAAAGAAAATTAATAATAAAGTGAACAACTGCGTGTTTGTGTGGATTATAGATTCATAATAATTTATCGAAACATACTCAAGACAAACTCTGAATGTGATCTGTCTGCGTATGAGCTTTTCCATCGTGGCAGTTGTTCCTGTTACAGGATAGTGAAGTGAACCTCCTAAAAGACTCAAATGTGCAGCACATGCAAGCAATTACAGCAGCGCGTCTCAATCCAGACGAGCTCTCTCACTCCATCCATCTCTGAAGCAGCAGCTACAACCAAAACAGCAGCAGACAGATTCAAGAAGCTGCGAAACAAATGAGATGAGAGAACAGGAATTCTGCCACCTTCACAATCTGTATAAGTTGAGCTGGGTGACATATGCCAAAAAATATACCTTGCATTATTTTTCAGCCTTCTGACAATCTTTGATATTTATGCATCTTTCTTAGAAAAGGCTTAAAACTAAGGGTGAAAAGAAATCTGGAGTCTTTCAACAAAACCAGTAGATATTCAAAAGGTTCAAGAAAAACAGTACAAAAAAAAAAAAAACACGAGTTAAAAATAATCAAGGCATGTTTTTCCACTGAATATTAATATATTTCATTATTTTTTATTATATGCACCAATATAGCAATACAAACAGCCATATTTGTACATAATTTTACTATAACATTTTTAATAGTTTAAAAATTCCACAGAAGATTGTTAAATCAAGCATTGATCAGAGCTTTAATCATTCAGTGAAACAGCCCGATAGAACAGATTCAATTAAATTAATTAAATAATTTTCAATAGTTTTTTCCAAGCTGATAATATTATATATTAATATTTTAAATTTGTTTTTATTTTTACATTTTACATTTTCATTTTAAATTTAGTTTTAATAATTTTACAAATGTTTGTTGTTTCATTTTGATGTTTTTTTTCTAGATATAGTTTTTATCATTTTATTTCAGTTTTAGTTATTTAGTACATCAAGTTAAACTAAACGAAAATGAGAAATGTTGCATTGGCAACTAACTGAAATAAGTTTAATTTTTTTATAATATTGTTTTATTTTAAGTTTATTTTTTTTATTTCTCAGTAACAACTTTTTTTTACCCTTTAGCTTTGGTATTAGCTTTAGTTTTAGTTAACTATAATAACCCTACCCTGGTCGACCACTGGTTCCAGAGCAGATTTAAGGTCAGGAGTTTCTGAAGGGTCTCAAGACTGAACCATAAAGACTGATAGCAAGAGGTCCACAAATCCTGTCATCGCTTCCCTCACATCTGATCCGACCCAGGAATGAAATTAAATCAACATGTGGCACTCTGACTGAACAAAGACTTCAGCAGAACAATCTCAAGTGTGCAAGATGAAGATACCATGTCCTGAGGAATGGAAAAAAATCTCAGGGCAGTTCCACCGGACTATCTCCACAGGAGCGAGCATGTGGCAGGGTTACAGGTAGTCTGGGCTCTATAAAGCTGCTTTATCTCACTCTCGTTCTAAAGGGGGTCTTACTGCTCCAATGACTGGGCTATCTGCATTATCTCTCTAAAGCCGACCCTCGGTGGGCCTCTCAGCACCCCATTACAGACTGAAGCAGCCACAGAGACCATGAAAGTCAAGCACCCTGGTTTAAAGGTGAAGTGTATCATTTTAGCACCACTAGTGGTGCCAAACAGAACTGCAAAATCAACTGTTGTCAAACAGGTTTCCCAAACACAACCACAAATTAATTCAGAAGTTGACATGTCAGGCCAAACAAACAAACAGCAGTATTTTGAAAGTGTCGCAGTAATATTTGATTAAAAATAAAATAAAACAAAATAAATGCAAGTTTAGTATAATTGTGCAATAAAATTCATACTTAAAAAAGAAATAAAAATGAAATAAGAATTCAACTAAATTAATTTATAAAACAAAATAAAAAATGGAATATATACATGTATAACAAAAATGTTGGATATTGATCACCTAGTATTGGATGTTTCTTTTTGACTATTTTAATGGTTGTAGATGACTTTTGCCCACAAATTAACTTAGTTAACTAACCCTAACTAGTTAACTAGTAACTAACTAAGCTAGGTTATATAAAATATTTAACTCATTATGATGACTATTTCTTAAATATCACTGTCCAATTATAGCGATCCCACCTCTATTAAAAACACGTTCTCATCTCAACTAATCTCAAAAATAAAGAGTTATTCATATTTAGCGCTTTACACTGAAAGCATTTGGTGTAGGATTTATTTTAAAACAATTTTCACTCAGAAACTGCTAGTAAATTTTACAAATAATTGTGTTAAAAAAAAAACACCCCCACACACAAACACAAGGTTTGGGCCGATAGACGATCTCATCGTCCATTGCCGATGGCTGATAGACATCACGATGTTGAGCCGGCATCGTGATTCCCCCCGCAATCCGCCGCATCCCAATACCGTGTTCGGAAAGAAAATGACTGGTAGGCGGAACCCCTAAAAGGAATAAATACGAGATGGGAGGAAAATATGTATTTCAATTAGGGATGCAACGATTATAGATTTTGTTGGTACGATTATTGTCTGAGGAATAATCACGGTTTCACGATTATGACGATTATTATGCATTTATTCATTTCACACAATTATTAATGTATAAAATCAAATGGACACTCTTTAGATAAAGTGTTATTTATTGCTGCCTTTAGAAAAAGAAATAACACAGTAACCAATAATACAGCACAAAATAATAATAATAAAAACAAACAAAAGTCCATCTCTCCAATTGGAATTAAAAAGGTGACCTCTGCTCTAAACATCCATGTCAGTATTTCTCTTTTGAAAATAACTAATGGAAATAGATCGCAAAAGTATTTAGTGTTTTCAGTTTGTGTTTGTTTTTGGACCTGAGGCAGAAAACTGGAATCATGAAAAATAATCTTGTTGGTTTTTAACTTATGCATAATACTATAAAAGGGATTATAGATAACAATGTTAATAAGTATTATTAATATAGGACAATTAACTTTATTTACCCCACAGAGGAAACTATTAATAATGAGGGGAATAAACTGAACTATCATTGTAATCAACTGTCATCCATACGTATTCATTTTAATTCATGATTTTACATGTGGCCTCTTCGCTCTCCCTCTCTCTCAATCGAATAATTCATTCAAGCAGCTAAATGTTATAATTAATTATTCAAATAAATGTGATCTTACCACACTATTTAATCTGTCTGATCTGAAGCGGGCAGAATGCTGAGCTAACGAGCCGTAGCTTCACATCAGGTTTTTCTTGCCTTCACATCGTGCATTAAAATAGTTTAAAGCAGTGTATTCGCTCTTTAGCAGCAGTTTTTATGGCAATATTTAAATGGCACCCTGGTCATTCTTGGTGTACCCAACATGGTCCCACACTATCGACCTTCAGTCATTACTCTGGTGGAAATAAAAGATCGCTGTTTGGTTCCTCTGTAGTTCATCTAGTGTGTGTAGTAGCCTCCGTGTCTCTGATAAGCACAGTATGGCGCACCGCTAGTGTAAATTTGTTTTCGTTTTGCGCACGTTGCAACTGTTCCGTTGTGTGCAACAGAAACACTCGGTGTAGCGAAGCCTTTACGGTTAATTAACCGTGACGTTTTAAAGCGCGGTTAATTGAGAAACCGGTTAATCGCTGCATCCCTAATTTCAATACTTTCTCTCGCAGTTTTATAATTGGGTAATTATACTGTATATAAATTACGGACATCAGGGAGCTGCTATTATGCCTGGCATTGAAACTGCTTTTGAATTAGGGCTGAAACGATTAGTCGACATTTCCCAACTTCGACAATAAAAAAATTGTCGGGACACCTTGTTGTTGGTCGAGTAGCGTTTGAATCTATATACCTACTGCAGTTTTTCCACCGGGTGCAGTGTAAAAAAAATATTTTAAATTTTTTTTTTAATTGCTAAAATGTTTTTAAAAAAAGCATATATTATATAATATCCATTTCTTATGTCGCTAATAACTAGAGATGCACTGAAATTCCAGCTGCCGAAAATTAGTTCACAGCTCAGATTTCACTTTCACATGGTGTGACGCTCCGCATATTATCCCGCTCTATGCGTGTGCGCTCCACTCATATACCGTTCATTAAGCCCGGCATTGGCCGTCAATTTAAGGCCTATCTCGGCCTTGTCCGACAGCTTATCAGAATTACCGGGCCGAGCCAGTCTTTTTTTTTCCCCCTTCTCCCAAAACAGCTTATAGCCTACTCCTGTTTCAGCTATTAAAATATTTCAGTTTTGTATGTAATGGCAAAGTTATTACATTTAGTTTTGTTTTTTTATTAAGTTAATTGGAGCATTTTTTGTTCGTTAAATATAAGTTTTTGTTTTTTAAAGTAATGACCAAGTGGCCAGCGGCAGACAGTGAGCCTATGTTTCAATTTAGCCTTCTCAAATCATCACAACCTAAAATAAAATATATAAAACAGTTCAAGCATATAACTGTGTTAAACGTTAAACCAGATAATGGCGCTGTATCCATGTTGGAGCAGGAGAGTGGACGCTGAGCGCGCTTTGCAGGACATAGAGACGCCAGCGTGATCACTTGCATTTTTTTCAGTGGATAGTCTGCCATCATTTTTGCTCATAAAGGTAAGAGTAATACATCATTCGTAACTGTAAAGGGTCTACTTTTATTTGTGTGCACTCACAATATCAACAAAACGTTGTGCTTTTATAAAATAAAGAAATCAAACATGATGCGCTTTCTGCCGTCTCTTCTTCAACAGGAGCGCTTCACAAAAATGAATCGAAACTCAGCGAATACATGCCTCACAGACATGATAAATGTATCTATAGAAAGCTTTAATTACTACTTGAAATAAAACAAATCAAAAACAAAAATTTTCATTATAATCATAATCCATAAAATGGAAACTTCTCTCTAAAGGCGCGTCTAATGAGGAGATGGCAAGTCAGGATCAGCAACTTCATCCTTGCGACACCGACTCAGAAAACACTAGTTTATTAGTAAATAATTCAAATATCTCCTTACTATTTCCCCCTGACATTCATGGTAATTACTTTTGCCGGTGCTTTGCAGCAAGCTTAAGCCTATTGCGTGCATTTAAATGCAGAACTGTTTAGCTGCACTGATGGCACGCACCATACATGCTGCTGCTAGCAGCACAATAAACACTGTCGAGCCGCTCTTGACAGTTGTGGTAGCACGGTCTCGTGTTGTTTCTACCAGCGTGGCAAATTTTTTTTCCATCACTAATTGATGGATGACTAAAATATAAAAAATAAGGAGAAGCCTAAAACATGTCCGAGGCCCGGCCCACGTCTGACGTGAAAATTGGCCCGAAGCCCAGCCCGAGGGGGCGTAAAAAAGTCGGGGCCGGTCAGGCCCGAGCTGAAATGCAGGGCTCTACCTTTCATGCTCATCGAAATAGCACTCAAAAATCTAGCTGACAGGAAACATCTATGTATTACAGTATTGTTTCTGTTTGCAATAGCCCTACTGTGCTGTAACATGGTGTGGTAAACAGGCAACTCTGGTAAGACTGCCCTCTCATTCATTGATCTGCTAAACCGTTATGCTCACGTGTCCTCTGAAAATAATAGCTTTCTAGGACTAAACATTATTTTGATAATTGGTAAAAAAAAAAAAAAAAAAAAAAAATCTCTACTAGTCCTACTGTGTTAGACCTACCAGAAAAAACTAAAGCAATTTATTTCATTTTAGGCCTATCATTTTTTATTTGTGCTATCTCATGCTACTGCAACAAAATTACCCCACTGTAAAATCAAAAATATATTGAGTGAGCAAAAATGTGTGAGATTTTAAAACGCATCTGATTACAGCGATGTGGATGTTTGCACGAGCTCTGCAGTTCTTTACTCCAATAAGTCAATTCAAGTCACCTTTATTTATATGGTGCTTTATACAATAGATTGATTTAAATCAAGCAGCTTTACAGTATTAAACATTAAAACCAGAGTCAGTGTCGCTTTCAGTTAGAATTATAACTTGATTTTCTGTTATAACGCAGCTCTCCAGTATGGAGCTAGCTAATAATAAAAACATTTTTATTAGTGGGGGAAAAATTTTTTAATTAAAGTGATATTTTGGTTTGCAGAGATCAAAGCTTGATCTAGCTCAGGACTGTTTTGATTATCATAACCCTATAAGGTATTTTAAGAAAGATTGTTGTGAATAAAATAGTTTATCAAAAAAATAAAGCATCTTATCACTTACCTTTATTTTGTTTCATATCCATATGACTTACAAAAGGAGATTTTAGGCAGAATGATGTGTCATTCAGCTACATTCTCATATAGCTAATTAAATGGTGAATAATTTCTCTTAGGGCGGGAAATTCCGCGCAGTGATTGTCCATGCGTGTCGCTCAGTAAGGCCGGTTCTGTGATTAGTAGTAAATCATCATCACGTGCTTTCAGTTGGAGCAGCATTTACTACACATAGCCATAGTTCACTGACAATTAGGCAATATTCGCGTTCATAATCGCAGATGAATCGCATTCGATTATGAACGCGATATCGCCTAGCTTGTATGTATAATCGTCTTCTTAAATTCATTTTAAAACCTCTTTAAATCAAATTTTTTTTTTTTTTTTTCAAAGTTTTTAAATTCCTTGTTTTAATTGTTGTGATTATTGTTTTTATTTTATTTTATGTAAAGCACTTTGAATTACATTGTGTATGAAATTTGCTATACAAATAAACTTGCCTTGCCTTGCCTTGCCTTGCCTGCCTTGCCTTGCCTTGGCCTAGATCTTGTCAGTAACTGACGCTCTGTGTATTAAATGCCGCTCCATCTGAAAACACGTGATGAAGCACGTATTAATCACAGAACCGGCTTTACTGACGCATGACAAGCATGACAATGCATGCGGATTTATTGCACAGCTCTGTATATTCTGTCATCTCATTTTGTGCCAAATATATTTATTTGTATAAATTAACTGTATAATTGTAATTACATAATATGACTTTCAAAAGATTAAGTGATTACCTTAATTTATTTGTTAGAGTATAACTCAATATTTTAACGATTAATAATTAAAGATGAATAATTTTAAAGATGAATAATCAAAAAAATTTCTACTGATTAATCAGCTAAATAATCGACGATTAGTCGATTAATCGTTCTAATAATCGTTAGATTAATTGATTATCAAAATAATAGTTTGTTGCAGCCCTATTTTGAATGCACGATCGCTTTTTAGTTTAATTTCACTTTCGAGATTCGCGATCGCAAGTACTCTGTTTATAACTACTATGGAGTGGCAGTACTTACCACATATTTTACAAGATTAGATGTTTGTCAGTGGTGCGGAGGATCTGCAAATAATTCGCCATTGTCCTCAGTCATCTCTCCTAACTCTGTTTATGTGGTAAGTGAAATTTTAAGTACTGTAATGTAACAGGCAACCGTTAGCCAACGTTATTTGTTTTCTGTGCCTTTCTGAATACAGATTCACGCTTCGGGCACACCCCCTAACTCCACCCCGGCTACACAATGTCATCGTGATGTTTCACTGTAGACATTGTCCAATGCCAATTTTGTAGACATCGCCCAACCCTAACACACTATGTTGCATTAAATGTGAAATTTTTAAGTAGCAAAACTAGTAGTAGTTGCTTGTAAAAACATTTTAATAATCTCGGTTTTATTTACAGCTTCAGAAATTATTTTTTTTTTTTTTACAGTTTATTAAAATGTTCTCATGCCTAAATTCACTTAAGCATCACAACATTGATTTGACAAAGACCAAAACTATTGTGCAAGTTCTTTTTTAAGAGAAAAGAATTTAAGAACTAAATGAACTAAAAGAACTAATTTAATATAGTGCATTTATTATCGCCCATGCCCAAATTAGCCAAAATTTTAATATTAGTGCATCCCTATGGAAAACATCATAATTCACTGTTATTTATTAAATACTGTGTATTTTGGAAGCAGAGAGTAAAACAGTGAAACAAAAGTTTTTCCCTGGGTTCTGCAATACATTTTTAACAACACCTGAGGTAAACTTGTTTTTAACTAGTCCAGAATAGTCAAAGATCTTGTTTCCACCATGTCATATTTCTACCCCACCTTAAAAACACACTATACAGCTATACAATAGCAGGTTTAAGTGTTGACGGTAGCATCTGCAGAGCGCTGCAGAGGAAGCGGACGTGGCATTGTTCTGCTGATCGCCTCTGACTCGTTCCACTCACAAACTGAACCGTCAGAGCACAGATGAGTCCTCCAGACTCTCACAATTACAGCAGGTCAATCACAAACCGCCGCCAAGATCCACTTATTTACACACTTCTTCATTCTCTCGCTCTCCAAGCAACTCTTTTCAATGAGCTATTCGACATGGATGATTCCTCTGAGTCCGTCTCCGATGTCATGACAACCACAAAACCAACAGAGTCAGGCCTGCTTCTGTGACCGGGTCACTCCTACTAAACAGTGCATTTTCATGTCTGCATCACCCACTCTTGTTGTTAAAGTAGTGCCTATTTATATATATGAACAATCATTTGAAGCATATTGTATCATGTATTATAAACAGTGAAATATCCAGAATCGTCAGCAAGCTAAGTATCTAGCGCAGCGAATGTTTATGTTATCAACGAATGGAATATTACATTTTATTCTTTCTGACAACAAATCTGTTGAATGCGGCGAGCTCGTAATTGTGACTCCCTAAGTGGGAAATAGGAAGTTTCCTATAGCACGTGAAGGCAGCATAAGTCATTATGCAACTGTTTTGAAGCAACCAGGCAGAGAAGCGCTCTCGCCCAGCACAATGGAGACTATCGTTTCGTTAACTTTGTGGTTTATTATTTTGGATCGTTTGGGACACAGTGACACACGGCCCTCTCACAATATATTGCTTAACAGATCAATCGCTTTTGCCGCTCAGAAATGTTGACGCAATCGTGCTGCACATATCAGAAGTTCCACGCTCGGGTTAGCACTCACATTTAATGATAATTGTTCTTGCTGCATAAGTTCAAGACAGGATTAACTTGCAAGTACAAGACTTTATAAGTTCACAATTTGCATCTCAAGTAAATCTTGATTTAAGGATGTTTATATAGTTGTACTGGAAAACAAAGCAAAAATACACATTAGATTTTTTGCACAGCCCTAGTTTGATATAATGCGGCAAAGGCGGAATGAAAGAGAAATAGTCATTTGAAGCACGCCACTCGGAACAAAGTTCAAACAGCGGCGCGAGCTTCACTAGAGCAGATGTGTTACTCACTGATGAGTCTCGATTACGCAACACTGAACAGCGCTGTGAGATCCAGTATGAAGTGCTTGAATTCAGCGAGAAACACAAATAACTCAGTTTACAGCCAGATGAAACAGCGCTGACAAACAGCAGAAACACTGTGCACAACGATACAGTCAGAAGACTTTTTAATCTAAAAATCGCCATCATTTACCATGGATTTACTGTAGTAGCACTAACTGCACCATGGTATTGTGTCAGAAATGTGGGATATTCATATTGAATTTTATATTATTATTAATGTAGACATTAAAGGAGTAATGGAATATAATTACAGCATTTTTTGTAATTAAGCTATAGCGTTATGCATTTATACATGTACTTAGACTACTGTTTCTTATAAATACCTACAAGCCATATTACATTTTTACCATAGTATTGACGTGCTATATTTGTGGTTTAAACTGTGATTATCATGATCTAAATGTATGCTACTATGGAAGACCAATGGTTAAAAAAACACCTTAAACAGTCAGAATAATTAAATTTCACCATATAAAAATGAGATTGCTACAATTTTTACAGATATTACTGATTTTGATAAAGAAATATACATCTGCATCCTAACGCAAGCTACTATCAAATGTTTCTAAGAGACAAAAAAGTTAATTAAATGTTAATTAAAATGTAATTAATATTATCAGGCAACAATAACAATGAAACAATATTACTCACTAGAGCATGCAGAACTAAGAAATAATCTTTTTTCTATTAAGATATTTATTTTGTTAAGGAAAAATGACTGGTGTAAAGAATTCAAAAACAAAGTGTTTGTCATGTTCTGACCATAAAGAATAGTTGAAAACCACAATTAACCATCTGGTTTTTACAACTTTCACCTATAACGTAAAAAAGTGAAATCGCATCAACCACCCTTTAATAAAACTTATTACATCATGATTTTAAAGAATATTTTACCAGAATTTATTTACCAGAACAATATAAATACCCAACACAGTACTTCTGGGAAAACTTCTGAATAAATACAACTACTTAGTATTTGGTGTGAAAGTAATTAGTCTTTTAATGTGTCATAAATTGATTTTGGTTGTAAATATGCCTGACAAGATTGTTACACTGAATTACATTTTAGTGGGTTTCTTCTGTAAATCAGGGGAAAATGTATGATTTTTTTTTTTTGCTCAGAAAAACAAAATTGCAATCAAATTAAACTGAATTTTTTTGGGGGGGAAAACAACAACAATTTAAAGTATTAATATACTGGATACAATTTTAAACTAATATTTTTAAAATACATATCTTTATATGATTTGTCATTTTCAATTATATTACACTGAAGCAATTGGCGCAGAAGCAATTTTCACTAAGGGATTGCTACTAAATTTCACAATTAATTACAAAGAAGCAAAGTAATAGATTAAATCATAGACTGTATAAAAACATGGATGTAGTGTCCGTGACGTCACCCGTAGATTTCCAAAGAGCGTTTTTGAAGCTCAAAGTGGGCGGAGCGGGCCGTCGCCATCTTGGCAGCACGTCACTGTGCGTCACTCCCGGATAATCAAAAATGGGAAAAGAGGTGTGAGCTGGTTGCTGAAGCCACGCCCACCGAGCTCGACGGTGGTGACAGCAGCGGCAATCCACCTGTCACTCAAGTAGCCACGCCCTTAATTATGCAGAACTTTAAGGCTTAATATAATTTAAACGGATGAGTTATAAAAAAATTCACCCCCCTCACAGTTGTCATGAAGGGCAATATTTGCTATATAGATCAAAATAATTTTTTGAACCAGGCTGTAAACATGTTTTTTTCTGCTGTAAAGTTGGGCATTTTAACATGGGGAGTCTATGGGATTGACTCCCTTTTGCAGCCAGCCTCTAGCGGCCAGTTGACGAATTACAGTTTAAGTCACTTCCTTGTTGGCTTCAAGAGAGAGTGGGAGGTTGCCACTTGGATTAAATTAAGCATCAATTTTTGAAGTAAAAATAGTATTTTCTAGTAAAACATTCTCTACAGAGTGGATGATTGTCATGTCTGCAGGTGCTGCTCCAACTTTATTTCATTCAATATAAGTCTTTCATTGTTATTCCACTTCAATTCATTTTTACTGTCTCTAATAAAATGTTTCAAACTAATGTTTTCTTTGCAGTAGTTTTAATATTGAATTTATGTTTCCCCAATATCACTTACCGTAATTTCTCAAATCATTTGACAAAAGAGCTGAGGAATTCTTAAAGTCACAGAACTGAAAAATAAGTATATAAAAAGAATGACCTGACCACAAATTGAGTAGGCCTACTTCTTTAGTGGTAAGAAAATGACAGACATAATTTTCTCAAATGGAGAATTTAATAGATGAAATTGCTATAATGGAAAGAGACAGAGAATAATGGACATATTAATAGGGACCATTAAATGCCCATTAACAGAAATAGCCAGAACAAGATAACAGGTGAATTCAGATGGAGGGAAGAATTCTTCACCTTGAAACAGGAAATGAGCAAGAAAAAGACAATAGCAGCCAGAGAGGGCGGTATCTCAGCTCTTTAGATGGCCATGAAGCATTCACAATGACATGAAAGAAAAAGAGCAACAATGACGTTTTTTAATATGAGTTTACTTCAGTCCATCAAACAGCTCTGGGAAACAGGGAAACGATGTCTGTGTAACCGGAAAATATGGAAATATTCCACAAATCTCCATCTATGCTATTAATATTCGCTATCAACAAGAGAGTTAAACAAGCAATGCTATCTTTCTTCATTTAGAAAAGGTCATATTCTGCACTTGTTATTGCTACACTTTTAAGAATTAATAACGTAACAGGATGCACACTTAAAAAAATAAATAATTTAAAAAAATTTAATTAATTTAAAAATCAAATACAATTTTTAATTAGATATAATAAAATAAGTCATCTTTTTGCTCTGGAAAGCAGTATGTACTTGATTTTTTGGGGGGGGAAAACCTGGATCTGTAAGCACTTGAACTCATCCCAGACTTCTAGGGAAAGTCATAAAGTTTCCCTTCCCAACTGACAGGAATGATCACAGGTCTAAACAGAGCACAGACAACTCAGAAACAGGCGGTTTTCAACACCCCGAGTTAAGTGACTCACTCGCCTCTTGAGTGCAGAAAATGAAGTCATGCTGATGCTGGTGAGTTTAGATTTGACTCCCCTGCACTAACATCCCTCTACTTATCTTCATACGAGAAGACAGACTCTATGAGTCAACTACAAACATGTTAATTAGGCTCCGCTTTTGTTCCAGAGGACAAGCAGGACACATTTTAGGTTTAAGGCACCTGAGGGGCCACTATTTTTGGTTATCTTTTGAAGACAATAAGCATAATTGACAGCAACATTTTTGGACTGTATCTCCTATTACAAAAAAAAATTGACTTTTTAAAGCTGGCAAATATTTTTCTCTTACTGTTTTTCTTATTCTTTAATTGTCATCTGAACGGAGCAGGTAACATCTAAAAAACAAAAAAAAACGTTTTTGTTTGATAACTTAATACCATCGCTGATTTAAACATCAGTAGCACATTTTGCTGTACTTTGTATAGTGACATTAAAGAATCCTGGATCTTGACTCAATAGAGTTGTTCATTTTTATTCATATCTGTAAATAAGTTCAAACTGTCTATTTTAATTAAATGATTTAATACTCCGATTCAGTGATTCATTCATTTACTTCATCATTCAAAAATTATATTTAAATAGTCTTTTGAAATGTTTTAAAATATTCATCCACTGGTAAATGTGAATAAATGTATTAAATAGCAAAATAATAATAATATTAATAATAATAGCAAATTCAAAAATATAAATCTATTTGATATATCTAAAATATCTATGGAATATTATCAGGCTTTCATTAATATTAAGTTGCAGCCATTAATATATCTGGACTCACTTTATACTAGACTTTCAGATATTTTGGTTTAACAAATTAAATCTGTTTCATACTATGGCAATATTTATGCATTATACTTATATCCTACTAAATATCTACACCATTGCTAATACTTTGCTGTAATACTATTTGAGTTATAGGAACTTGGTCATAGTAATGACCTCTAAAGTGTGAGAAGAATCAGATACTCTTACTTAAATTTGAGACTTGTTTTCACTGCCAGTTCACAGTTGCACCTGCGGCTGTGGAAACTAAATCAACCTGACAAGACAGCATTCATTCACTCCAACATACACACACACTCTAGAAAAACAGAGCGCTTCTTCCTTCCTTCACTCAAAGCACACTGGAACTCGATCCATACGGTCTCCACCTACAATAATGCTTCACCATCATTATCAGTAGAAGAATCAAGAATACATAGCTATAGAAAGAAAATCAATCGCCATGACTTAAGGCCTTCAAATGGATCAGCTACAGATGCAGGTTATGGTTATCTGACTGAAGTCAAATATTAACTTACCCTGTAGAAAGTCTCCTGGCAATCTCTAACTGAAGCACAACAGATATGGTCCCTTTATTTCAGAGCAAAAAAAGATATATATTAGGGATGTTCATTTTAACCGTTAACCGACCGTAAGAAGTTTTGACCGATTAATACAATCAGTTAAATGGTTTAAAAAGTAATTTACTTATTTTGGGGTTTTTTTCAGTAATTTGTCAAAATATTTAAAAAGGTTTGCTGCATGGTTAAAATACGCTAGTATTTTTTTAAAAATTGTATATAAAAAAAATTGCGTTTTTTAGAGAGAGAAAACGCAAGTCGCATATAAGCCGCATTTTATTTCATTCAGAAATGACGCGAGATGTTTACAAACATTGTAATAAACACTGTTAAACATAGCTAGAGGGCTATTTTAGTTCCCCCCTCCACCACAATCCTTTCAATTAACAATATGTGAAAAGAAACAAGATTCACAAATATAAGATAAGCGGATATCTATATAAACGACAGGAATCCAAAACGAAGTATTTAAGGGTTAAAATGAAAACCTGAAACCGCTCAAAGTGGTGGGCCCTCATTCCCAGCAACTCATGTTTCCATATTCTCGATGTATTTGAATGGCAAATTATTATTTATTATGTAGCCTAGGCTTGACTCGCATTCCAATATCCACGTAAAACAAAATGTTTTGCATAACATCACGGTGGTATGGTGATAACGCTTAATGGCACAGATTTTACATATTTAAACTGAGCAGTGTGTTTCTTTCCATATGTTTGACTGACTGTATTTAATTATGATAATGAACAGGCTGCATTTCAGGTAGCAAAACTGTAGCTTGTGGTGTTGCTCTTTCAAAGCGCAGGTTGCAATCACTTGAATGTTTTTCCTTCTATAGTTGGAATCCACTACTGACCTTTTAGTCAAAGATAATCCCTTTGGGTGGGTTGGTTTAAAAAAACAAAAAAGGTTTGCTTTTAATTTGTGTACAATTACCAATACACTCAAATCTTTGTGCTTTGTAAAATACCTAAATGAAAAATAGATCCTGACTATTCTTCTGTCTGGATTTTGGCCTTTCGCGCGCACAAAAATGACCCGAAACTCCGTGCCTACACCTAGGCTCAGTTGCTTTTCTTTCGTTTGCTTTAATTTAAGCTATCTTAGAGTACAACTTAGTTTCGTCTTATAGGCTATTTAGTAGGGATGTAACGATTTACCGCGAGCCGGTTGAAAATCGATTCAAATATGTGAAGACTCAAATCGGTGGAGATGCTAAACAAATCACGATTCATTTAGAGGCAGGAGTTTATATGAATGCATGTCTGAACGTACTGTCTTTAGAAAAGTTTAGATGATATTATTTTCTTTTCATCTTGCCTCTGTAAAATGCATATTAAAATTCATAAGTGCAGCACTGCTTTGTTTACAACAGAAATCAAGGAAACGCTTTAAGCGCCACCTGCTGGCAGAGAGCGAATCTGCGTCTCATTCAGCTCTGCTGTTTGATGCAGATATTTTTTATGTATAGTTTTACAAAATTGAAGTCAAACCATTCTGTTTTTGCTTTTCGGAATTATACAATTTAATTTAGATTAAAAACTGATCATGTTGCATGTATGCAGAATCTTTGTTTGGATCAAGATTAAAATGCAGGGGTTGCCTCTGATTTTAAATGGAAAGAGCACAGACAAAGCCTAGCTTTTTATATGAAGAGATTTATTTTATTTGTGTTTTTTTATTTGATTTGGGGCTTGTTTTAACATTTCAATTTAGTTTTATTTACATTTACATATTTAAATTTTGGTATTTAACAGATGCTTTTATCCAAAGAGACTTAAAAATGAGGACAATAGAAGCAATCAAAATCGCAATAATATGCAAGTGCTATATTAGTATATTATTAGTGTGTTATATTTCAGTTTCACAAAGAAATGTACAGTATTTTGTCCAGGCAATATTAAAAGGACACATTTAATTTTATAATTTGTCTTAAATCTCATTTTGTTAAAAAAAATTATAATCATCGTGAATCGAATCGAATCGTGAGTTGAGTGAATCGTTACACCATCCCTACTATTTATTATTATATATTTTTTTTTTTTATTATATTACTATAAATATTATTTTTATTTATATATATATATATATTAAAAAAAAAAAAGAAAGAAAAAAAAAAAATTATATATATATTGAGCCTAGCTTTATTCTGCTTTTCTCCGCTCGCAGAAGCGCTGTTGGTGCGTGATGTGATATGATATGACCATGTGAATCCTGTGAATACTAATGAATGTTAGTATTTTTAACGGGTCACAGACACTTATCCTTTCTAAATTAATTCAATTCTAATTTAAAATAATCTGTTCGGTTAATGGTTAATAATCGGTTAACGAGCGTCGGTTGTCGGTTGGGAAAAATAACCGAAATGAACATCCCTAGTATATATCTCAATATGTTTCAAGATATTTACAATATTCTCCAGGAACTGGTGAAAATGCACATTAAAAGACTTTGAAAAAATGTGAATATATTATAAATATATTCAACAAATCATCCAGCTCCACCAAAAATCTGTTTTCACTGATGGAAAGTTAAGCAAGAGTGCCATAAGTGTAAGAATTCCCACACATTCTTCTTCAAAATTCCACGAGTCTGAAGTGTAAATGAGTGAATGTGAGCGGTTGATAAACACATCACAGGTGATCAGCTACGACAGCACACAGATAAGGCTATGGGAACTTTCTAGCAGGTCAAGAGCAAAGGAGAAACTGCGCAAACGGGTAGGTATTGAGATTTAAAAGAAGAGTAACTAATATCTGTGAATCTGAAATGAAGAATGAGGTTGCACCACGTGATGAGCTGTAAATGTTTTCCATTTTGGCTGCGTGTCAAACATGACGTGAGGTTTCCTCGAAAAGCCCTTTAATGCAAAAATCATGGACATCTATGCACTTGTGTTGAGTAAATCATAATAGACCTAAGCAAATGTATTTTGGCAGATGTTGAAAAACAGATGAGCTCTGTTGTGAATAAATAATAAACATGACCGAAATCTAAAACAAGAAAAACTGGCCTATTCACAACACTTGACTTTCGCTTTTGGTAGTAAATTGACAAAACAATTAGAAAATGAAAAGTTTTACCAACACAAAGAATTCTGACTCAAACTTTTGTCAATTATGTTAAGAAAACAATAAAATACAAAAATAAAATAAATTTAATTTAGATCATGTCAGCAATAACCTATTTTGTTTCAGTAGCCTAAATATACAAAATGTTTGTACACTGACTGTTAACACTAAATAAGCTTGTCAAAAAAATACAAAAATTCCTAAGATACAGATTCACGTCCAAACTTCAAATCTGTGCTGTCTCAAGCTGTGACGGTGGCAGATTTTTACCACCGCGGTGGTAATGGACCAACTATCGACGGTGGTGCGGTGTTGATATAGGCCTATATATACCGTAATTAATATTTATTTTTTATAAAATTTAAATCACACATCCATATATCTTAGGGATGTTCGGGTCTAGGCTAGTAACAGCTTCCGACCTAGTCGAGCACTGAAACAATAGTCGATTACACACAGGAACAAAAGAAAAAGAAACGAAAAAAACACTTGATTTTTCATCAATTACCGTCATTTTAATATTGCCTTAAAACATTTTAAACAAGGTAAAATAAGATATTTGTAAAATAATAAATTATTTTTAAAAGTGTATCTGGGCGGTAACTACATTTTTACCTCAGACCTCGCTTGAGTTTTCTTCGTGTCAGTTGTGGCAAGTTCAAAAATGACCATGCGAAAGACGATGCGAAGGTGTGGGATTATTTTGGGAAAAATTTAAAAAAAAAAGAATGAAACGGAAAAGTTTTGTGTAAACTGTGTAATGTCAAATTGTCTTACAATAACTCTTCTGGAGCGATGCGTAATCATATTCAAGACAGGCACTAGGCACGTTCGCTTAGCATCAGTGGGTCTCAGCCATTGTTTTCCACCAGGACGCACTCATGGTCCAAGTGCAAGTCTCGCGGGCCGCATGCATATCATTTACATATTACGTCAGCAATACAAGCCAACCTGATTTATAATATTATAGCCAAAATATTATGATATCTAATCGATTACATTCATTTAAATAAATAATTCTACTCCCCTTAAATAACACCCAATTTTGTGAAATTTGGCTCAAAAGGAGTAACAGCACAATTATAGGTGGAGTTTCACTTTTATGCGTGGGGGGGCCACCCACTGGCAGACGAGCCACGAGCACTTTTTTATATGTTCTACATTTCATGTATTTATGTAACACATATTCTACATTAAAAAATAAATTTTGAATGAACAATAACTGCTGTACAAAGACTAAAAAAAGAAAGAAAAAAAACATACCTAATGTAGAAAAGCCGCCTCTTTTTCCGAGTTGCGTAGATGACCACTATTTTTCTTTCATCTCTTCTGATAAATTTTCTGTCAAATCGTTTTCTGTGTGCTAGATTAGAGCTAGAGCCCTGCATTTCAGCCCAGGCCCGACGGCCCCGACTTTTTTACGCCCCTCGGGCTGGGCTTCGGGACAATTTTCATGTCATAGTTCAGATGCGGGCCGGGCATCAGGCCTGTTTTAGGCTTCTCCTTATTTTTATATTTTAGACATCCATCAATTAGTGATGAAAAAAGATTGCCGCGCTGGTGGAAACAACACGAGACCGTGCTACCGTGACTGTCAAGAGCGGCTCGACGGTGTTTAGTGTCCAGCAGCAGCAAGCATGGTGCGTGCCGTCAGCGCAGCTGAACAGTTCTTCGTTAAATGCACGCAATGGGCTTAAGTTTGCCACAAAGCATCTGCAAAAGTAATTACCATAAATATGTCAGGGGGAAACAGTAAGGAGATATTTTAATTATTTATTAATAAATTTGTGTTTTCTGAGTCAGTGTCGCAAAGATAAAGATGATGATCCTGACTCGCCATTTCTTCATTAGATGCGCCTTTAGAGAGAAGTGCATTTTTATGGATTATGATTATAATGAAAGTTTTTTTGTTTTTGATTTGATTTCTTTAAGTATTAATTTAAAGCTTTCTATAGATACATTTATCATGTCTGTGAGGCATGTATTCGCTGAGTTTCGGTTCATTTTTGTAAAGCGCTCCTGTTGAAGAAGAGACGGCAGAAAGCACATCATGTTTGTTTTCTTTATTTTACAAAAGCACAGGTTTTTGTTGATATTGTTTCTGAGTGCCACAAATAAAAGTAGACCCTTTACAGTACTTAATGATGTATTAGTCTTATCTGTATGAGCAAAAATGACAGTGTATGCCACTGAAAAAAAATCAAGTGATCACGCTGGGCGTATCTATGTCCTGCAAAGCGCGCTTTAGCTTCCACTCTCCGCACAAACTATTGGATACAGCGCACATTTATCTAGGTTTAACGTTTAAACATTGTTATATGCTTGAACTGTTTTATATCTATAGATTTTATTTTAGTCAAGTCGTGATTATTTGAGAAGATTAAATTGATCAAACATATGCTCACTGTCTGCAGCTGGCTGCTTGGTCGTTACTTTAAATGCGTAACCTTAATTAGGCTATGTGAGTACTGCTCATGTCTGAAACTAATATATGAAAAACAAAATTATTTTAAATAAAAACATTAGGCTATAGCTTATGTATTTAGTACATTTTTAAATTAATGTAAAAACAAAAATGAATTGTAAAACTGAAAGTAAATTTTTTTTAATTGTGTTCGGCATGGTGGGCCGCATCTGAATTCGTGACGGGCCACGGGTTGAGAACCACTGGCTTAGAGGCTGGCCAAAGCCAGCTAATGTCAATCCCATCCGTGCTGTCAATTCTTCTAATGAAGACCCACTTCGGTGGTGGTGCGGGATGTCCAGGCGCTTTCTGAAATTCTGTTGGCTTGCTTTTCGTTATCTCTGCGTGCCTGTGACTTCAGTTCCTGCAGAGCGCGTTTTTTTCAAGTGCAGGAGTTGTTAATCGCCTCAGGTCCTGTCTTTCACCAGACCATGTTGATAATTTCACTGAACAAATAATGCATGGTCTGAGTAAGTCAAATGGGCATTGTTGCATTTAGTTTTTAGACGATATATCCTACACGAAGTACGTTTTTAAAAGATGTTTTTTTCTTTTCTTACCATCTTTTGGGGGTTTCTTGCCTTTAGACTAGTCGGATACAAAACTTTCGTTAAAACGTCAGTCAATCAGTCGTCGCGCACATCCCTAATAATATATATCCCTGTATATATATACCGGGGGTACGGAAAATTATTCGACTTTTCCCTTAATGTCTCCGCCGCGGTCAAAAATTCAAAATAGTTCAACTTTCGCCACTGAGCTCAGTGACGATTATCCAAGCAGCCAATAGAAATGGACCATCCAAACAAGCGCGGAAAGCAAATGTATGAACAGCTAGTGTGTTGGAATTTCCGGAGCTATACAATACAAGTTAGCTGCCGTATAGGGACATCGGGAGAAAAGCTGTGTCATGGAGCCAGATCTCAAATCAAGTTGGCATGTCAGGTGTGTTTTAAGTCAGGTAGCTTGTTGTAGGTAGGCAATATGCTACCCAATATGAACCCAGTGGCCAGCGTCCTGTCTGAAAGGGCCATAAAACGGTATGCAAAGTAACATAGCACTATTTTATTTCGCGGGGGGGGGAGGGGGGGGGGGGGCCTACTCATTTTGTTGCACTTTGACTATTATATTAATGTGCAAGTTCAGAGTTTTGGTACTTGAAAGATTCATGGTTCAAGGTACTTTAAAATATACACTGTGTATGTGTATGCTACTGAAATAAAAGTTAAGAAAGATGTGATGCATTGTTTTTGTTAATATGGCTCATCATATACAGTCTCTTTAAGGGTATGATCAAGTATTTTCCATTGTCTAGTCTTTAATAAGCAAACAAAATCACAATAAATTGTAATATCGAATCACAATAGTTATATAATTGCAATACTCAATTATCACAATATATATTGAATCGGCACACAAGTATCGGGATAGTATTGAATCGGCAGATTAGCGTATCGTCCCAGCCCTAGTGAAAAATGATAAAAACAATCTCTGTCATTGCATTTCTGAGCCAAAAGATGTTGGTGGCACTAAAGGGGTTTTGGCTGAGAGATCCCCAAATTGGACAAAGGACCATTCAGACCATCACCAATCAATGAGCCAAACGTCATAACTTTCCTACAAACGGTTCTACAGGATGCCATGGACATCAATGGCAGAGGAAACAGAATAATACAATGCCTACAAAAACAATAGAGGTTAGACACCATGTCTGGCCCTTAATAATGATGGAACAGTAAACTATAGTGGCGGAAATGGGGAGGATATCAACACAGTGGCAACAAGGGAAAAAGTCTCCGTCTCTGAGCCGTCATGGCAGTGCTCTACATTTCACAGCCTGGTACAGTTTATTCTGCACATTCCCACACAGCGAGCTCACCGCACGTCCAAAAACGACAGCTCAACCAAAACACACACAGTGCTGCGGTTCAATATAAGAATCTGAGACCTTGTTTGAGACCTAACTGGTTCAAGGGAGTCTGTAAATCTAAGAGTAATAGACCTTTGACTACACTTTTGGAAAGTCTGGTCCACAATGTAGGTGCGAGTCAAGAACTGCCCAGTTAAACAGGATGAAACTGTCTGACTGACGTGAAATGACCGATAATGGATAATTTTTTTCCGTATGTGGTGGGTTTAGCCGAAATTAACACAATAATAACTAGTGGTATAATGATATATCAGTATGGATAGTTGCATCAATCAAATTACTAAAATCAATTTATATTTTTACAGAAAGAGAAGACTGTTAAAAAGATAAAAATATGTCAAACTATTACTGAACTGCCACCAAATAAATTTGAACAATTTTTAAAATATTATTTAAAATATTTTTATATTTATTGTTCTGTATAAATTAGTTTTTTCAACAACTGGACTGCTTAAATTTGTTGTGCATGCCCTAGATTTGCACATTTTAGAGAGCATATAACTAAAAGACTTTCTTGACTGTTGTCAGTGCTTTCATATCATTGCACGAGCCAAAGAGTTTTTATTTATTTTTTTTATTTTTTTGTGGATGACCCAAGTGGGTTAGAGGATTTGTAATTTTCAGAGCGTTCAGTTAAATGTTTGCGTAACATTTTGATTGCATTTGTGGTTTAATAAAAATTTAACTAGATGTGTAAAACAGGCACACAACACTGCAATACTGATATATCAATCACAGGCCCTTGAATCTTATACAATTTTGATTTAATCACGGCATGTTTTAAGGTATCAACAAATACTGTATCAGTGTTAGTGCTGTGTTCGATACATCGATATGATGATGTATCGTCAAAGAGATTTGACGATACGAGTATCGATACAGCTGTCCCTGTATCGATATTGTGGCACGTGTGCAGCAGTGGACATAGCTTAATTTGAATACAAGAACAACGTTTAAAATTGAGTAGAAAAGTGCACGGTTTCTAAAAAATAATGAATAGAGCATAATATATAGGCTTCAACAAGGTTTAATCTGGCCGCAGAGGAACCCAACTGGTCTTTTTTTTTTTTTTTTTTTTTTTTGGGTTTTTTTTTTTTTTTGTTTTTTTTTTTGGTTTTTTTTTTTTTTTTTTTGTTTTTTTGTTTTTTTTTTGTTTTTTTTTTTTTTTTTGTTTTTTCCTGATTAAAGAGACGTAATCCCCGACACAGACCTTCACACTTTCGCAATTCGGAAATATCTGCTAAGTGTGCTACTTATCTTTGTCAACCTGACAACCATGTGTGCACGCGCTCTCTCTCCACTGTGATAAACATGCTTGCTTTCTGAAAACACTGGTTAGCTTGCAGTTTAGCAATCTCCACTTCAATATTCTATTCTCAGAAAAGTGTAATTCATCAAGTGTTCATTTATGAGAGAGAGAGAGGCTGTGTATGTATATATTACCAACTTTTTGCTGTGTTTCTCTATTAACGGTGAATCTGTGGCTTTAATTGCTTTAGAAACAATGTTACCAGCTCCTTGTTGATAAAGATAATGTAGCTCTTGAGCGATTAAGCTATTTAGTTGATAAAACTGCGGGGCAGCGCTAAAAAGTTTGTTCCTGATTGTCTGAGTGCGGCCGCAACGTGATCTGACTGAGCGTGTGTGCGTTCGATTCAGTGAAGACAGTGCATTTGTTTAGAACTCTTCTAATTTTTATTTTAATTTTTTAATCGTAGGGAGTGTGTTAATTTGTGCAATGATAACCTACCAGCAATTTAAATATGATTTTTTTATATATTAGAATGAGTACATTATAATTTATGGGCTTAAAAATGAGATGCAAACAATCAGAATATTATACCTGGTGGGGAGTGCACAATGTAAACATGAAACATATGCCATTACCTATATTGTACTGTGGTACAGTTATGGAGGCCCTTCATAATGCAGAGTTCAGCTGCCTGCTCTGCCAATAGTTAAGAGTATGCTATACAACACTATAGTATGCAGTGTTTAATAAACAGCTGTTTTACTAAATACTGCTGAGGTGAAATTCAGTGCAGTCCTGTATCATGATATGTATCGTATCGTGGCCTCTGTATCGTGATACGTATCGTGACTTTGCTGGTGATACACAGCCCTAATCAGTGTACAAGAGAATCAATGTCAGATCATATGATGAAATGTCTGAGTTACACTCATAACAATAACAGACCAGCATGATTTGAAAAGAAAGTTAAAAAAAAAGTCATAGAATTTTAACACGCCAGAAAAATTTCAAAAATATTGTTGTTGATCATAATTTCTAACCAGACACAACAAAAAAAAAAAAAAACTAAAAAACCTGAATTATAGTTCTGCTTGTGGATGTCAAGTTTACTTGCTTTAACCTTACCAATAACTCCTAATCAGAAAGATATCGTCATTAGCATCGTTTAGATCCACAATCAAGATAAACATAAACGGTGCTCGGAAATACATAGCATTAAAGCATGTCGACCTCCCACAAAGCACTAGAATTAGTTTATTATTTCCAGACTGACAGCATCGGAGCGTCCCACTGAAACAGACACACAACACAGCTTTTGTTTTTGGACGTAACACAACCCTCTCCCTGGCCACTAGCACAATGTTATTAAATGAGCATTTCCCTGCAGGCCAACAGAGTCACCCCAGCACCATAAAAACGTCCCATCATGATCTACGGCCCTGACAACCAGTCGCTGACGTGGATGGAGCCAGTGAGGGCAATTAAGAAATCTCGCTTTCATTCCAGTTGGCACCGCAGCACCATTAGCCCTGCGTGACAGAGAAAACTTCATTTTCCGACATTTGTTTTAAGCTTCAAAGTGCATTTGTGCCTGGCAGCTTTACTTAACACTTGATTTACTTTACTTAAAGTCAATCAAAGATAGAAGGATGACTTTTGAACCTAAATCCCTACAGGTGTGTCATATTGTGAGTCCCACAAACTCATTCATGTATTTCCAAATCACTCCAGAGGATCCTCTAGCGAGCACATGGCTATTTCAGCAAAGCAGATGTGAAACATAATGGACATATTCATATTGAACACGGGTTGAAGACACTCAGGACTAGAGGACTTTTCATGCCCCTCACTGTATCTACTACATGTGTGTTACATACATGCCAGCTGGCTATGAACCACGAGACAGAGTTCCCACACTTTTTTGACCAATGGCTTTCTGTGACTTTTACAGTCATTTGTGATTACCAGATGAGAATCAGAGATTGCATTAGGGCTGCAACAACTAATCGATAAAATTGATTATTATCGATAAAATTTTAGCGACAAAAACAAACAAAAAAAAAAAAACAACAAACAAAAAAAACAACAAACAAAAAAAACAACAAACAAAAAAAACAACAAACAAAAAAAAACGATTCTCATTATCTATTCGGGTCTGCTCGCAGTGCACGACGTCCAACTTCAGCCGGTCGCATCAAATTACAGCACTGAATAACGCATTTCTATGGACAAAACAATTGCGATCGTCAAATCGGTGTGTGGGACGAAGAATGAATGAGCTCCTGCAGGAAAAGTACGAGATCCTAGCTGCCCAAAACATGAGAAATCTTTGTTTTAAGCTTCAAGCTGAAGCATTAGAGTAATGGCTTGCCCTGCCAGGCTCTTTGATAGATACATGTTTGTCCTCAGCGCAAAAACTTTCAGTTAACGGTCATATCCTTATCTGTAAATGTCACAAATTCACACAAGCCTTTCCATTTTTACATAAAGGCCCGCCCTGACAGTCTGCGTTAAGTTGAAATCTTTACTGAAAGAGCGCCGGTGCGGCGGGCACGCACATTAAACAGACGGAAGACAGAAGAGAGGGAGACAATATTCAGCGCAAAAACATTCATTGTGCTGAAATATATGTTGAACATTAAATTTAGGTTTAAAAGTCAACATGCAGTGCGAGTAATTTATGAGAGTAGGAACTGTGAAGGGACAGCAGCGTGTGATTGTAATATAAATGTCAGACGCTTTTACAGGATGAATAAATGACAGTAAGAGGAGACTGACTGAGATCAAAGTGCGCGCGACGCGTGTTCCTGCAGAGCATTACTGTGATTTTATTCGTCTTTATTAGCTTTATTATTTAAATTTTTGATCTAGAGATTTAAACTATATTCCCTACATAGCCTACTAACCCTAACAGCCCAATAAATGACAATAACATTTTTAGATTTAAACCATTTTTTGACAGATTCCTAAAATATTTGTGTTTTCTCTTTTATGACAGGTGGTCTAATAATTTGTTAAGCACTGAATGTTTTCATAGCATTCAGTTGGCATGTTTGTTTGAAGGACACTGGGCAGAATGTGGAATAGTGTGTTTTTTGTCAATAAAATAAAACAGGGCTTCTAGACTAACTTTTTGCACTGGTTGCACTGGTGCGCCTAACTTTTTTTCTTAGGTGCACCAGCACAAAAGTTAGGTGCACCCAAATTTTTGACCGCATCGCATTTAAGCAGTTTTACAAGTTCTAGTTTTACCTGTGAGGCATACAGTGGAAAGGCACAATGTGGTCACCTGCCTCTTGCTGCAGAAGGGCTATGACACCCCCTTTGCTGCCCAAATTAACAGCAGCACCATCAGCACCCAGAGCAATCATTTTCTCCAGCCAGTTACTGCACTGTTCCCCAAGAGCAGCAAATGCTTTCTTTTGAGGCAGCATAAATTCCTAATTAAACAAAATAAAAACGATAATACCATTTACTTCACAGATCAAGAGTTTATAATGCAATCTATTATTTTATTTTTTTTTCATTTTCAATGATAAGAATATTACATATGGTTAATGCAGTAACGAGACGGTAGGCATATTATTGACATAGGCTACATGACATGACATGGCTTGGGCATGGGCATGCTCAACCTCAATGTGTTCGATCATTATATTAACCGGTCTTCCTCTCCGCAAGATATGACTGTACACAATGACGCATTCCTTTGTGGCGATATCTGTGTCTCCGTCGATCAGGAATGCCATGTACGCACTGTTCGCAATTTGCACAGACGTCTTTTTTTTCAATGCATCTGCGATGACTCCTATAAATTGGGCACACACGACATCATTGCTGTACATCGGGTTTACGTTCAAGCCATTTTTCTTCATAAGAATTATTTCGGACTTGAACTTAGTGAAGGGAAATTCTTCTTTTGCAATATTATAGGCAACGTTAAACTTGATTATCATCTCGGCCTCGTCTGATTATCTGTTTGCTGCTGCCTGCCGCTGAAAGGCAACGGGGAGAGGGGACACTTGGGCAGTGCATTTATCGCGGCATGTAATGTGTTTTATAGATTAGGGTGACCATACGTGCCATTTTCCCAGGACGTTTTGATGTCATATACAGATCGGTCTGCACACGCAAACAAAGCCAAAACCTACATATTTTAGGCAATATAGAAATCCTGGCCAGGACGCGTCCTGGGAAAATGGCATGTATGGTCACCCTATTATAGATGCATTGTGCTTTTTCAGCGTTTCAATTCGGACGGATCAGGCCTTAACTTAACATTCTTAACGAAAAAGTTGTCAATCGTTCTTTTCATCTTCTCTCATCATCCCCGGCTACATCCACTCTGTTTATCTGACGGGCCTAGGCTACTCACCTCTCTCTGTCTGTGAATGCAGCACACGCATTTTCTAACGTACACATACGCACAGGAATATCTGGACCACGGGCAATCAGAGGGGGGGTCCGCCCTTCACTATCTCTGATTGGCACAAACAGCTCGATTAGTTCCGGGTTTGATGAAGTCCCGCCTTCCGAAAAACGAAATGTGATGTGATTGGTTGCTGTCTCAAAAAACAAAAAAGGTGCGTTGTGATTGGTGAACAGCTTAGACGGTGTTTCAGTACTGCCACGCCCCTTGCCAAAGCAGCAAGTTTAGTTAAGGGTGGCGTCAATACTGCCATATCAATTTGAGCCGGATTCAGACCCCGAGAATATTGAACAAGAGGATCACACAGAACCTTTGCACGCACGGATATCGCAAGACATATTAGAGTGGTAACGTTATTGTTGTTTTTTGGCTAAATCACGTTTTAGATAGGATGTCAACAAACGCTGCTTTATCAGACATTACATGTAATGTTAAATGAAAATGACATCCAATTTTCTGAAGACAGTCGGTTTCCTTCAGAAATACAGTGATATAAAAACACCCGCACTCAATGTATGGAAAACACTGTAGTCTCATAATTGCAGATTACATCATTGTCCAGTATTGTACTGTCAGCAATTTATTATAAAAACGTTTTCATACTTATACATATTTCATACATAATTTATTCACTGCATGTGTAATAACTTTAGAAAACTTTAGGCTACAGCAGCATTTCTTCGTCGTCGTCGTCGCGTCTGATGCCTGTTCTAACCACGACCTCGCCCCTCCCCACCCCCCAACCATTCGAATTTCCGTAGGTGGGAACTATTTTAAATGTTATTCTAATGGGCCGTTTGTGACATCACAAAACCCGGAAAACAAACGCTGTAGTCCAAACGAGCCGTTCGTTGTTGTTCTTGAAAAAAAAAAAAAAATGTTCTCCCTTTGGAGTGGACTTTGAGATTTTTAAGTTTGAAGATCTTTCTTTATGCCCAGACATACACACTGACTAAAATTCAAAAAGTGAAAAAGCATAATAGGACCCCATTAAATCCGATTAATCGAAAAAATAATCGGCCAACTAATTGATTATCAAAATAGATTGCATTCAAAAAGAGAGAAGAGCTGAGTATGGTTAGACTCATTAAAGATTAAAATTCCCATTACATTTAAAATATGTTGTAAGTTTCAAATCACAATTTTGAAACGTCCTGGTTTTCCATGACCGTGGGAAGTCTGTACAGTCGATCCATGGTAAGCTTTCCTAAGGGTAGGAAAAGGAGTGTCCTCTGTCAACAGCACACAACCAACCCACATGACTTTGCTCCATAGAGGAGAAGAGGGCATAAAAACTCCATCACAACACTGATGATGAGGGATTTCTCCCTCTCTATGATCCTACTTTAAACCGGCATGAGTGGTGGGACATTTTAAAAATCTGACTAATCATGCAAATAAAAATGGCGCAATGCAACAAACTGTAACAGACTTAAAACTAGGTGTCATATGAAATATATATTTTTTAAAAATATTAAAATTTTAGGCCAAAATGTAATCTGTAATGGGATTCACGTGTAACCATCTTTGAGTACCCTAAAAAGTGCTCTGCAAATAAAATGTACCTTATAATACACTACCAGTCAAACTTTTGACACACCTACTTATTTTTTAGAACCATTTTTCATAATTTAGAACAATAAGAAAACTATGAAATAACACAAATAGAAGCACTTTAACACTTCTTTATGCTTTTCTTCCACTATCTGATCTAGGCCTATACAATGTCATACTAATAGTTTTACACATTTTTTACAGGGGTGAATAAATATATAAAAAAAATTTGAACACGAACCTTGAAATTTTGATTATAAAATACCTACTAAACATAGATTGCCCAGAATTTTTTTTAAAGCTCATTAAACCCATGTTGACCTTTTGTGACAACCAATAGCAGGCATTATAATACTGTCAAACGGGGTAAGTTGTCACAGTGGAAAAATACCATTAAACAGACTCGGGTTGTAACGATATACCGGTATTAGTATTGTCACGGTACCAAAACTTCAGTATTCGGTACCAATACCAGTGAAAATCCACGGTTCTCGGTACCAATTTCGGTACCAAAACAAAAACATGCTAATTAAAAAATTATTACAGACTATACTTTAATTTGATCCAAACTGGTTAGCATCATTTTCATTTAAAGGGCTTTTGAAAACCTAGAGTTATTCAGCCAAGATAACAGCTAAATTGCTTTAAAAAAAAAAAAAGCCCAGAACTGCTTTTCTGACTGATATGACACAATGTAGACCATTTGTACATTCTCTAACACGCATATTTTAGATTCACAATTCATTTAAAAGCATCTGGTGTGTAAAAATAGTAAATATCATCATGTCCTCCTGTTTTTTTAACCCTAATAAAAGTTATAGGAGCATTAACTAGTTCAGGGGTTGCGAACGTCAGTCCTGGAGAGCCGCAGCCCTGCAGAGTTTTGCTTCAACCCTAATCAAAAACTCCTGAACAAGCTAATCAAGGTCTGAATGGTTATTAGGAAGCTACAGGCAGGTGATTTTTAATTAGGGTTGGAGCTGTACTCTGCAGGGCTGCGGCTCTCCAGGACTGGAGTTCGCCACCCCTGAACTAGTTAATAAAGAAACTTCATTCTAAAGCTCATTATATTAGCGTTAGCCGCGCATATGCTAACAAATTATACTACTCAATACAGCGTTCATTTCCAAACGACATTCAAATTAAAATATTGAATAATATTCATAACATAAGTGGTTTCACACAGACTTGCACTTACAGTGGAGAAAATGGCAGAGACAGAGATTATATCTAATCTCCATCCCTCGTCGAAAAAAAAAAGGTTAAAATCTGCAGTATGGGAATACTTTGGATATTTAAAAAAACGAATGCGGGGTTGTCCTTGAGAATGGACCTAATTTGCAAAAAATGTGGACACAAAGTGGGTGCAAAAGCAGGCAATACATCCAACATCCTTGCTCATATTCACGGACACCATCCCTCCGCGCAGATAAAGGAGTGTCGCATTTATGACAAGTTATAAGTTAAGACCGTATAATTTTCGTGATGCAGAGGGAATCCCGGTGCAGTCGTGAACATGGAATTTACAGTATAACGAGGATGTCACGAAAAACGTGATTGATCTGATTGATCGATAAATCAAAAGTAAATATGATACGTAGAGATGCACCGATCGATCGGCCAGGGATCGGAATCGGCCGATTTTCCTCATGATCGGCCCGGATCGGTGATCAGTTGGTCAGTCTCACTTCTTTCCGATTTCAATCCGATCCGTTTTGTTACCAGCGGCACAAGCAATAACGTCAGCCGTGCATTCTCGCTCTCTTCTCTCCGACGAGCCCTTCTCTCACACACACACATCTCATTCGCTCCGGTTAAATAGTGCTTGTATTGCGCACTATTTTAGTCATTCCCACAGCGTTCGCGCTTGCACTAAATGCATGCGCACCACCACTGATCTATATTAGTAGAGTGCACAAGCTCCAGGTCTCAAACAGCTTGTGAGCCACAAATACCAAAATGAGTGGCTAACTGTGCTAAAACGTTCAAATACTTACAAAATTGACCTCCGATGAGCGATGCGAAAACGTACGGAGCAGTCTGCTCGTGGTACTGTAATACACCGATCAGTCTGCACAGTCGGTCCGTGTCACTGGTTACACTCAGAGATGTGGCTCACATGTGAGTATTTAGTGTGAATGTGTCCCAGTCCCCGTAGCTGTAAGGCTACATTTACACTGGTGCATTTTTGTTTTAAAATGAAAACGATCCTCATCGTACTGGCGTTTCCACTGCGTTTCAAGACGGCTTTCCACTATCTCCGACAAAACGACAGACCACAAGTCATTAATTTCCAATGGAGAGTAGAGCGGGAGCTGCATGGAGTTCCGATCATATGAAGATGTCCGTTCATACTAACGTTACACAACCAAAAGCGCGTGCTATGTGACCATTCATGCAAACTGTAGAATCATGCTACAGAGACCAGGGTTTAAATTGGTCCGGGCCATCGGGCTGATTCCCGCACTTAACTTATAGACTCCAGGGCTTGACATTAACGCTTCATTAACGCCAGACAAGTAACATGATTAAAACATCAGAAACCAGAAATAAATATGTAAACACCAAAACGCAAGTATTTTTCTGATTTTATTACGTTTAGAGTAAGTGGCGAATAGTGGATATCTGATGTATATAATGTATCTATTGACAGTATAAGGTTGCGCTGCTGAGCTAGGCTCCCGCGGCCTTCTCCATGAGAAATGAAACCCCGCAACACGAACACGCAGCATCCTGAGGTAAAAATTCAATGAAAGTTTTTATATTTAAAATACAGTTAGTTAGGCAACATCACACAACGTTTTCACCATTACGACTGTTTAATAGTTCTATAAACAGTTCCAAAGGCAAATGCAATAACATTAGTCACTTACATTTAGGGCACCATTTCACATCAAAGCAGCGATTCTTGCTGATTTGATTCTTGTTTTAACGCACGTTGAGGTCAAAATGTCATGCCCATGTATAACATCTTATGATTCAGCGTTTTGAACTAATCGGTTGAATGACTCAATGACTCACTCATTAAACGCTTACTACTGGCACCTACTGGCGTTTTAATTTAGTTGAAAAGTATCATTTCCACCATAATTTCTTGTTTGTATATTAAAAAATATTTAAAATAATCTCATAATTATTTAATGCAGTTGTATTTTTCAGTGTCAATTGAATTTATAGATCAAATGTAAGAATTTGAAATGAAAGTATTAATGAGATTAGTGGGTATAGAATAAATCATTTGCACAAAAAACAAAACACACACACACACGACATCATAATATATATATATATATATAAAAACTCGATACCATAAAGCCCCCCCCCCCCCCCACACCATAACAAATCCCAATTTAACCCCTGCATAAGACAATAAATAAGATTTATATTCCGCTTTTACTCAAAACTCACTTTAAACCACCATCAAGTTTTTGCAGTAACTTCCGATTGCCGTGTGTGTTTTGGCCATGTATTGTTGATGAAATTAAATATGTTATTACTTCTGAGTCAGAGCAGCGATCATGGAAGCGAGAACACAAGCAGACAGCGCTGGAAGCTGCTAATGCTCATCAGTAAATCAGTGGGAAATGATGATTCTGTCTGAGCTAGGCTTTTTAAAACAAACACACTAGTGTAAATGTAGCTAACAGATGTGTAAGCTGAAGACTATTTGAGCTTTATTAAAACTATTTGCACTGATTTTTTTGTTTGTTACATTTTGTTCCTTTGTGCAGTGGCTTTGTGTCTGTATAAACATCAACAAGCTGAAAAATAAAACCAAAGTTTTTTTTTTTTTAGGTAATGTAATCTTGTTAATTTATTTCATAAAATTGGTATCGAAAAAATATCGTTCAGGAACCGGTATCGAAAATTTTTGAACGATACCAGCCCTACATACCGTTACCTAAAACAGACATCCTTTAGCTTTTCACCACATATTAAACCGTAAACAATATGGCACACCAACATGTATGCATTTGTTTGGGTTCTTAGACACCCCAGTGATTTATTAAAAGTCATTTAAAAGTTAACCTTTTATTTTGCCTTCAAATTCTTTAAATATTTTCCTCAGACCTATAAAGCCTATCGCAGACTGATATGATTGACGTTTTAATCATAAAGTAATCATGCACTTTTTTATAAATTATTATTCACTATTCTACAGTCTAAAATAGACTTATTACATTAATTTTTGCATGTAAAACGAATTTAAAGCATTATAGTAGAAGCGTAAGTGCTGTCAAAAGATTAATCGCATCCAAAAAAGTTTTTGTTTACATCTGTAGAGTACTGTGTAATTTGTTTATGGATATTATACATTCACAAACATACTGTATATATTATGAATATACATATTTTGATATACTATATGTAAATATATGTATTTACATGAATATATTTATAGACAATTTATATTAGATATAAATCTATTTAAACAACATATTTTTCGTAAATATATCCATGCATGAGTGTGTATTCATATATACATAATAAACATACACAGTAAACACACATATATTATATAAACAAAAAACTTTTATTTTGGATGCAATTAATCGCGATTAACCAATTAATTCATTCAAGAGTCGATTCATCAGTCTGAGAGTGGTTTATATAAACAAAACTTTTTATTTCGGATGCGATTAATCGCGATTACCAATTAATTCATTCAAGAGTTGATTCATCTGTCTGAGTGGTTTATATAAACAAAACTTTTGATTTCGGATGCGATTAATCGCGATTACCAATTAATTCATTCAAGAGTCGATTCATCAGTCTGAGAGTGGTTTATATAAACAAAACTTTCGATTTCGGACGCGATTAATCGCGATTACCAATTAATTCATTCAAGAGTCGATTCATCTGTCTGAGAGTGGTTTATATAAACAAAACTTTTTATTTCGGATGCGATTAATCGCGATTACCAATTAATTCATTCAAGAGTCGATTCATCTGTCTGAGTGGTTTATATAAACAAAACTTTCGATTTCGGATGCGATTAATCGCGATTACCAATTAATTCATTCAAGAGTCGATTCATCTGTCTGAGTGGTTTATATAAACAAAACTTTTTATTTCGGATGCGATTAATCGCGATTACCAATTAATTCATTCAAGAGTCGATTCATCTGTCTGAGTGGTTTATATAAACAAAACTTTCGATTTCGGATGCGATTAATCGCGATTACCAATTAATTCATTCAAGAGTCGATTCATCTGTCTGAGAGTGGTTTATATAAACAAAACTTTTGATTTCGGATGCGATTAATCGCGATTACCAATTAATTCATTCAAGAGTTGATTCATCTGTCTGAGTGGTTTATATAAACAAAACTTTTGATTTCGGATGCGATTAATCGCGATTACCAATTAATTCATTCAAGAGTTGATTCATCAGTCTGAGAGCGGTTTATATAAACAAAACTTTTGATTTCGGATGCGATTAATCGCGATTACCAATTAATTCATTCAAGAGTCGATTCATCTGTCTGAGTGGTTTATATAAACAAAACTTTTGATTTCGGATGCGATTAATCGCGATTACCAATTAATTCATTCAAGAGTCGATTCATCAGTCTGAGAGTGGTTTATATAAACAAAACTTTCGATTTCGGATGCGATTAATCGCGATTAATCATTATTCATTCAAGAGTTGATTCATCTGTCTGAGAGTGGTTTATATAAACAAAACTTTTGATTTCGGATGCGATTAATCGCGATTACCAATTAATTCATTCAAGAGTCGATTCATCTGTCTGAGAGTGGTTTATATAAACAAAACTTTCGATTTCGGATGCGATTAATCGCGATTACCAATTAATTCATTCAAGAGTCGATTCATCTGTCTGAGTGGTTTATATAAACAAAACTTTTTATTTCGGATGCGATTAATCGCGATTACCAATTAATTCATTCAAGAGTTGATTCATCTGTCTGAGAGCGGTTTATATAAACAAAACTTTTGATTTCGGATGCGATTAATCGCGATTACCAATTAATTCATTCAAGAGTCGATTCATCTGTCTGAGAGTGGTTTATATAAACAAAACTTTTTATTTCGGATTCTATTCATCGCGTTACCAATTAATTCTTTCAAGAGTCGTTCCTCTGTCTGGTGTTTTATATAAACAAACTTTCGATTTCGGCCTATATTCGCGATGAACCGCGACCACTCTTTGACCGCCTATTTATATACAACTTTTTTTTAAGAGAATCGACACGCAAATTACTCTTTCAAAGTTTATTCCTCTGAGAGGGTTTGATTACACAAAACTTTCGATGTCGGATGCGATAATCGCGTTACCATTAGTCATTCAGCGTCATTCCATCTGTCGAGAGTGGTTTATATACACAAAACTTTCGGGACTTCGTATGCGATACGCGATTACCAATTAATTCATTCTAAGAGTCATTTTCCAAATCCTTTTTGTCTGAGAGTGGGTTTTATAGAAACAAAACTTTCGCTTTCGGATGCGATTAGCGCGATTACCAATTAATTCATCAAGCTTTGATTCATCTGTCTAGGTGGTTTATATAAACAAAACTTTGATTTCGGTCGATTATCGCGATTACCAATTATTCATTCAAGAGTCGATTCATCATCGATAGATGGGTTTATATAAACAAACTTTCGATTTCGTATGCGATAATCGCGATTACCAATTAATTCTTCAGAGTTAATTCCTCTGTCTGAGCGGTTTAATATAAACAGATACTTTTTATTTCGGATGCGATTAATCGCGATTACCAATTAATTCATTCAAGAGTCGATTCATCTGTCTGAGAGTGGTTTATATAAACAAAACTTTCGATTTCGGATGCGATTAATCGCGATTACCAATTAATTCATTCAAGAGTTGATTCATCTGTCTGAGAGCGGTTTATATAAACAAAACTTTTGATTTCGGATGCGATTAATCGCGATTTACCAATTATAGTTCATTCAAGAGTCTATTCTCTGTCTGAGAGTGGTTTATATAAACAAAACTTTTTATTTCGGATGCGATTAATCGCGATTACCAATTAATTCATTCAAGAGTCGATTCATCTGTCTGAGAGTGGTTTATATAAACAAAACTTTTGATTTCGGATGCGATTAATCGCGATTACCAATTAATTCATTCAAGAGTCGATTCATCTGTCTGAGAGTGGTTTATATAAACAAAACTTTTGATTTCGGATGCGATTAATCGCGATTAATCATTTAATTCATTCAAGAGTCGATTCATCTGTCTGAGTGGTTTATATAAACAAAACTTTCGATTTCGGATGCGATTAATCGCGATGAACCGCGATCACTCATTTGACAGCACTATTTAGATACAAAGTTTTTTTAAGAGAATCGACACCAATTAATTCATTCAAGAGTTGATTCATCTGAGAGTGGTTTATATAAACAAAACTTTCGATTTCGGATGCGATTAATCACGATCACTCATTTGACAGCACTATTTAGATACAAAGTTTTTTAAGAGAATCGACACCAATTAATTCATTCAAGAGTTGATTCATCTGTCTGAGAGTGGTTTATATAAACAAAACTTTTTATTTCGGATGCGATTAATCGCGATTACCAATTAATTCATTCAAGAGTCGATTCATCTGTCAGAGCGGTTTATATAAACAAAACTTTCGATTTCGGATGCGATTCGCGTATTACCAATTAATCATTCAAGAGTGGATTCATCTGTCGAGACGGTTCTATATACAAACTTTCCGATTTCGTATCGATTAATCGCGATTACCAATTATTCCTTCAAGATTGATTCTCTGTCTGAAGCGTTTCTATAAACAAAACTTTCGTGTCGGATGCGATAACGCGTTACCAATTAATTATTCAAGAGTTGATCATCTGGCTGTAGTGTTTTAATAAACAAAACTTTTGATTTCGATGCGCTTATCGCGATTACCAATTAAATTCCTCAAAGTCATTCATCTGTCTGAGAGTGTTTAATACCAAAACTTCGATTTTCGGGATGCATTATCACGATTACCAATTATTCATTTCAAAGTCGATTCATCTGTCTGAGATCGTTTTATGTAAACAGATACTTTTTATTTCGGATGCGATTAATCGCGATTACCAATTAATTCATTCAAGAGTTGATTCATCTGTCTGAGTGGTTTATATAAACAAAACTTTCGATTTCGGATGCGATTAATCGTGTTACCAATTAATTCATTCAGAGTCGATTCATCTGTCCTGAGAGTGGGTTTATATAAACAAAAGTTTTGATTTCGATGCGATTATCGCGATTACCATTAATTCATTCAATAGTCGATTCATCTGTTTCTGAGAGTGGTTTAATATACACAAAACGTCGATTTCGGATGCGATTATCGCGATTACCATAATTTCATTCAAGAGTTTATTCATCGTCTGAGACTTTTTAATTATAAACCAACTTTATTTCGGATGCGATTAATCGCGATTACCAATTAATTCATTCAAGAGTCGATTCATCAGTCTGAGAGTGGTTTATATAAACAAAACTTTCGATTTCGGATGCGATTAATCGCGATTACCAATTAATTCATTCAAGAGTCGATTCATCTGTCTGAGAGTGGTTTATATAAACAAAACTTTTTATTTCGGATGCGATTAATCGCGATTACCAATTAATTCATTCAAGAGTTGATTCATCTGTCTGAGTGGTTTATATAAACAAAACTTTTGATTTCGGATGCGATTAATCGCGTACCGATTAATTCCTTCAGAGTCGATTCATCTGTTGAGAGCGGTTTATATAAACAAACTTTGATTTCGGAAGCGATTAATCGCGATCCAATTATCCATTCCAGAGTCGATTCATCTGTCTGAAGAGGTGGTTTATGATAAACACAACTTTTGATTTCGGATGCATTATCGCGATTACCGATTATTCATTTCAAGATTCGATTCATCGTCTGAGTGGTTTATATAAACAAAACGTTCGATTTCGTATGCGATTAATCGCGATAACCGCGATCACCATTTTTTACAGCACTATTAGATACAAGTTTTTTTAAGAGGAATCGACCCAATTATTCTCACGATTCGATTCATCTGTCTGAAGTGGTTATATAACAAACTTGCGATGTCTGGGATGCGATTAATCGCGATTACCAATTAATTCATTCAAGAGTTGATTCATCTGTCTGAGTGGTTTATATAAACAAAACTTTCGATTTCGGATGCGATTAACCGCGATCACTCATTTGACAGCACTATTTAGATACAAAGTTTTTTTAAGAGAATCGACACCAATTAATTCATTCAAGAGTTGATTCATCTGAGAGTGGTTTATATAAACAAAACTTTCGATTTCGGATGCGATTAATCGCGATTACCAATTAATTCATTCAAGAGTTGATTCATCTGTCTGAGTGGTTTATATAAACAAAACTTTCGATTTCGGATGCGATTAATCGCGATTACCAATTAATTCATTCAAGAGTTGATTCATCTGTCTGAGTGGTTTATATAAACAAAACTTTTTATTTCGGATGCGATTAATCGCGATTACCAATTAATTCATTCAAGAGTCGATTCATCTGTCTGAGTGGTTTATATAAACAAAACTTTTGATTTCGGATGCGATTAATCGCGATTACCAATTAATTCATTCAAGAGTCGATTCATCTGTCTGAGAGTGGTTTATATAAACAAAACTTTCGATTTCGGATGCGATTAATCGCGATTACCAATTAATTCATTCAAGAGTCGATTCATCTGTCTGAGTGGTTTATATAAACAAAACTTTTTATTTCGGATGCGATTAATCGCGATTACCAATTAATTCATTCAAGAGTTGATTCATCTGTCTGAGTGGTTTATATAAACAAAACTTTCGATTTCGGATGCGATTAACCGCGATCACTCATTTGACAGCACTATTTAGATACAAAGTTTTTAAGAGAATTGACACCAATGAATATATTCAAGAGTTGATTCATCTGTCTGAGAGTGGTTTATATAAACAAAACTTTCGATTTCGGATGCGATTAATCGCGATTACCAATTAATTCATTCAAGAGTCGATTCATCAGTCTGAGAGTGGTTTATATAAACAAAACTTTCGATTTCGGATGCGATTAATCGCGATTAATCATTTAATTCATTCAGAGTCGATTCATTGTGGGGGGGGTCTGAGAGTGGTTTATATAAACAAAACTTTTTATTTCGGATGCGATTAATCGCGATTACCAATTAATTCATTCAAGAGTTGATTCATCTGTCTGAGTGGTTTATATAAACAAAACTTTTGATTTCGGATGCGATTAATCGCGATTACCAATTAATTCATTCAAGAGTCGATTCATCTGTCTGAGAGTGGTTTATATAAACAAAACTTTCGATTTCGGATGCGATTAATCGCGATTACCAATTAATTCATTCAAGAGTCGATTCATCTGTCTGAGAGTGGTTTATATAAACAAAACTTTTTATTTCGGATGCGATTAATCGCGATTACCAATTAATTCATTCAAGAGTCGATTCATCTGTCTGAGTGGTTTATATAAACAAAACTTTTGATTTCGGATGCGATTAATCGCGATTACCAATTAATTCATTCAAGAGTCGATTCATCTGTCTGAGTGGTTTATATAAACAAAACTTTCGATTTCGGATGCGATTAACCGCGATCACTCATTTGACAGCACTATTTAGATACAAAGTTTTTTTAAGAGAATCGACACCAATTAATTCATTCAAGAGTTGATTCATCTGAGAGTGGTTTATATAAACAAAACTTTCAATTTCGGATGCGATTAATCACGATCACTCATTTGACAGCACTATTTAGATACAAAGTTTTTTAAGAGAATCGACACCAATTAATTCATTCAAGAGTTGATTCATCTGAGAGTGGTTTATATAAACAAAACTTTCGATTTCGGATGCGATTAACCGCGATCACTCATTTGACAGCACTATTTAGATACAAAGTTTTTAAGAGAATTGACACCAATGAATATATTCAAGAGTTGATTCATCTGTCTGAGAGCGGTTTATATAAACAAAACTCACATAAACTATGTGGGGAAAAGCACATTAAGAACCCACTGAGAGATTCAACATTATAATAAATGTGCTGATGCTTCCCACTACAATCCATTTATCCCACAGATAACCCACAGATTCATATTACAACGGCCAGAATTCCCACTTCAAGAGAAGTGGACACACCAGTAATCCAACTACATATATCAAAGAGTTTTCAGCCTACATTAAGCAGTTCATAAACCACATGCACACACAAAACACGGCTGGTATCCCACGACAGAGAAGCGGACAAGCCTCGGCATATTCCCGTTCAATCTCAGATCAGGAATCGCCAGCGAAACAAACGGCGACAAACTAATTTTTTCAAACTCCAACGGAACTCACGGGCCTTTGAAAAGGATGTGGGGACGATTTTAACGCTTCACTAACATCCACCGGCGGCAAATGAAGATGTAAATGCTACGTTACCTGATTTATGTCATGAATTATCCGTCTGGGGAAAGTTTAGAGGACGCCGCTTCTCTCTGTGAGTCTCAGACAGTGACTCCTCCCTCGGCTCCCTCCGCGCGCGTGTACTGAAGCTATCACGACGTCGTCTACGCCAAAGTATGTTTACTATCAAGGGTCTTCTTCTTCTTCTTCTTCTTCTTCTTCTTCTTCTTCTTCTTCTTCTTCTTCTTCTTTTGGAGTTTTATGGCGGTATGTGCTATCAAGGGGGCTTCTTTCAGTTAGTGAGGTGTCTTGATTTAGTGTTGAGGAAAAACGCATTACTTTTAAAAGTAATGCGTTACAATATTGCGTTACTCCATAAAAAAGTAACTATTTACGTAACTTAGTTACTTTTTATGGAACGTAATGCGTTACGTTACTTTTTGCGTTACTTGTAAAATCTGGAAGGGCTCGTTTGTTTTGATTTTAAAATAACAAATTATATGTTTTGGCATAAAAAGTCTTTTCACACCAAAAGTGAATGACTGCGCCTCAGGCTGAAGGGTAATTACAGTAGAATGCAGAAGACATTTCAACACTTCAGCAATAAAAAAACACACAAATGTAATTTGTGCTGATTAGTACGGCTGAACTGGATCATCGAAGGTCAGAAGCAAATAGAATGGGATTAAATACATAAAGCATATTTGTGTTGTTTAACATTTAATTATTGCAGGTTTGCGTCATATTCTGAGTTGCATTATTTTTATTAATTTTGAGGAATACTGAATCGGTGTTTTTTTTTTTTGTGATTTAGATGAATTAATGCATATTCATATTTAAATTAGAACTACAGTAACATCTTCTGATATCTCTCAACATGGGGACAAAGGCTGTCAGTCAATAATTTGAAGAAATAACTTGCGTTACTTATTTGACAACGTTAAGTTCTCCGATATTCGCTTGTAAATGAAAAAGTAATGCATTCTTTACTAGTTACGTGAAAAGTAGCTGATTACGTAACTTGCGTTACTTGTAATATATTACCCCCAACACTGGTGCGCGGAGTAACTAGTTACATGTAACAGCGTTACATAATTTCATTACAAAATCAATGTAACTGTAATCTGTTACAGTTACTGAGGAAAAAATGTGTAATTAAATTACAGTTTCTTATGAAAATGTTAACGATTACAAAAGGGGTCGTATCTGAATATTATCACACATATACAGATTTGATTGTTTTCTTTTTCAAATAGCATTGACTGCTCTGTAATATATGAGACACCAACCAATGTTTGAGGAGTTTAGGACACAGGACACCTAGAACTGTTTTGTTTTCTAATTGGGTTTATGTAGGCTATATACTTTATTTTTTAGATTAACTGGGTTTTTTTCCCCAAAAGCATTGTTAGCATGTGTTTCCTGTCATAGCTATGCAAAGATTTGATTTCAGAACAGTATCATTGATATTAAACTACTGTATTTTGTTTTGATTTTAAATCTGGATTTAACCTCAGAACGACCTCAAAGTAAAAAGAGGTGCTAAAGTATAATTTTGTGGTGGCTGTGCTATAAAATACAAACTTTATACTCTACAATATAATCTCTATGTAGATTATCAAATAATATAAATATATAATTAAAAACTACTATATTTATATCTAAATATAATCTAATCACTTTCCCAACACTGATTCTTACATTTTTACTTTTAGTCATTTAGCATACGCTTTCAAATAAGAAAGTCATTAAAACTAAAAGCTAAAACTCTATAAATAGTATATATATACACACATTTAAGAAAAATAAAATAAATTAAATAAAAATCACAAATGCATACAACAAAATTTCAAAAACTTAACATTTAAATGAAAAAAAAAAAAAATCTAAACCATTCAAAATATTAAAAGAACAAAAGGTATTAGTATAATAATGATTCTAACATAACACCAAAAAAACAACTACATGTGTGTGTATGTACAGCCACACACATATACATGTACATATATATAAATAATTCACTGATCAATATATATTATTATCATTTCCATTGTGTATGTTGAAGTACTGAAGTAACTCAAATTAAATAAAACTAAAACTTAAAAAGCCTATATAGACATAATAAAAACTAATAAAATGACAACATTACTACAATTGTAACTAAAACTAAAATAGATAACTGATACAAATCAAACTTCATTAGTTTATCAGTAATCCTAAAAATATAACACACATGCTAAAATAACAACAACTTACTGACAAATAGTAAGAAATGGTTATAAAAACTGAAACGGAAGTGAAACCTTAATAGGAACGGAATTCTGAACAGGAAAACAATTCAACACAACTAGCTTTCTCACTTTTCACCGCAGTTAATAAATATGACATTTTTCTGTATTCTGTATCTGTTATATGGGGTAAGTTGTCACAGACTATCCCCTTCTCGAATCCAGTGATTTGTTTAAAAGTTAACCTCTTATTTCCCTTCAAGTTCTTTTCTCAGTCCTAATCAAAACTTTTAAAGTTTTAATCATCACAAAGTAATCATGCACTTTTCAGAAACATGACTGGTATCTCTGAGACCTCGTAAATCTTACATTTACAGTTATCAATTTTATTAATCAGTTCTCCTACTTTAAAGTTAAGGCAAGAGACTACAAGAATACTCAATAATAAATAATAAAACAGGTTAGAAGAACAAGTTTTGTGTTATGTTTTAAATATGGAATTATGCTTCATCTAATTAAATAATACTTTTCATATGAAATCTGCATATTGGATAAAACCATAATTCTTGTTTTATTTTGTTTACAATTAGCTTTAAAGGTTTTTGTTTGGTTTGGTGTGTTGATAGTCTTTTATCACTCCAAATATTGTCCAACAGCCAGGTAAAAAAATTCTATATGTTTTAGGATACCATTTTACATATGTAGCTGTCTAAAAACCTTAGAATATAGATAGGAATTATTTGGGTCCTATGAAAATGACACGAAAAAACGCATTCTGAAAAACACCCTTAAAAGATTTGTATTGTAAATTGAAAATACCAACACAATTATAAAGTGCAATAAAATTAATACTGTTTGGAAGTCCACTAATCTGAAAGCAAAATAGCAAAATACCCCAAAATCTCAAAATGACTTATTAAACGGCCTTGGGGTCTCTCAGATCTAAAGCCAACTTTCCTGAACTTATGAGGACATTCAGGTGCAGACTGTACCCTAAAGAACCAAAAGAGGTGGTGCCTGGTTAAAGAGTGCAAAGTTGAGACTTTCTTTTCTTTAAAAAAAGAACTACATTTAATCTTGTGTTTTGGAAAATGTTTAGTCAGCCAGAAATGAGCCCTGGAAGCAGAACCATATGAATCCTATGGCAAATCTAACTGCTGTTCCTGAGGTTCTGGCTGGCAGTGGATGTGATGAAGTCTTTAATGCAGTTTGACCTTTGCCGTTCCAGTGCACAGGGTGAATGCAGGAGCTTTAGCGGGATCCTGTGGGGATTCACTCATGTGGTGAGTCTAAAATAGAGCCAGATCTCCACAGCAGCTGTCCTGCAGATGTTTGTAATAATGAGAGGTTGTAATTACAATTCAAAGTGAACTGGATATGCTCTTAGCCCGAGTGTGCGATAATATGAATGTGTTTTTTAGGAATTAACTCAATGCTGACACCATCTGGTAGAGAGAGCTATTGCAAACCTATGAATCCTTTACCTGCAGGTGACAGCAATCTAATATGCTGATTTTCTGCTCAAGAAACAATTCTGATTATTATCAATGTTGAAAATGCTCAGTTGTGTATGCAATTTACAAAGTTCAAAAGAACAGCGTTTATCTGAAATAAAATGCATTTGTAACATTATTAAATGTCTTTAATGTCACTTTTGATCAGTTCAATGCATCCAATGCACCCTGAATAAAATGTTAATTTCTTTCAAAAAAATAAAAATAATAATAAAATTCTCACTGACCCCAGCGTTTGAAGGGTGGTGTTACAACAGCTTTTTATTTCAGAAAAATGCTGTTCTTTTGAACATTCTGTTGTGCAAAAAAATTTTAATAAAATGAAATATATACACATTAAGCACAAATGTTTATAAGGGTCATTTTAACCTTTGATCATTAATATTATGTAATGTTTCAGGAAATACCTTATATGCTGAAAAAGGGGTGTAGGATATACTCAGAAATTGCTAGTGAATTTCAAAAATAATTAATGACATTACACTGTAAAAAAAAAATATATATAATAATGTCAACATGTTTTTCCATTATTAATCAAATTAATTTACCCGATTTCAACTTCATTTTGAATATATTTAAGTTATACAAGATTCAACTACATTTTTAAGTCACTTTAATATGATTTGTTGAAATAACTGATTATACTTAAACACTTCATGCACTGACTGAACTTCAGTTTTTAAGTTGAAGTAGGTGAAAATGAAGTGCTGCAATAGTATTTTCTTGTTAAATGTTCTCCATTAATCTTTATTTACAACACTGAAAGGACTTTTTGTACCGGCTCTGATTCTGTACTCAACTTATTGTTCATTCCAAGACATTGATCTGCGTAATTCCAACAGCATGCAGTGTGTATTTTGATCATCCTGCTGTAATCTCTACCAACACACACACACACACAACACACACACAACCTGAGACACAACACACACACAACACACACTCACACACACCAACACACACACACACAGCCACACACACACACACACGTCTGGTCACCTATCCTAGTGGGGACTCTCCATAGGCGTTATGGTTTTTCTACTGTACAGACCATATTTTCCATCGCCCTACACCAACCCTACACCTAAAACTACCCCTTACAGGAAACTTTCTGCGTTTTTAGATTTTCAAAAAACTTCATTCTGGACGTTTTATAAGTCTAAACACCACAATTTAGGTCCCCACCGTGACACGAGCCCCATGAGTCTGTGTGTATTCAGGGGGGGTGGGGAGGTTTAAGTCCCCACCAGAATAGAAAAACCAGTACACACACACACACACACACACCACCACCCCACCCACCTGTTTGTGGGCATCCAGTTGCTCTGTCCAGGTCTGAGTCGTGTCTTGACGGTGAATGTGACTTAGCTGCTGTGCTGCTCTGCTCAACAGCTGCTGACTGAGATGATTTGTGATGTGGTGGAGTTCCCACATGAAGGCTTCTCCTAACAAACACTGCTTGTGTAATGCGTAACGTTAAAGAGGCACACATCTAAGAGTTCTGAAAGATGTTAAACACATGGTTAGATCACATTAAAGGGCCCATGAAATCAAAATGAGAGTTTGTGGCTTTCAGTCCTTGTCTTTTAGTGCTGAGATTTTCATCAGCTAACAGGGAACGTGCTCAAAACGTTCTGTCAAAGTTCTATCAACATTCTTCCAGTAACGATGATAACGTTTGTTCAAAGTTGTCTGGTCTCTTACGATGTTAGCACAAAAACATTATGTATTCATTGTTCATGGAAAGTATTTTTTCTGAAACATTTAGTTGGACATTTGTCTGATATTTTTTAAATGTTACTTGTTTCAGAACGTTCAGAGAAAATTAAAATGTCCGTCCCATAAACTGAAAGTAACATTCTCATAATGTTTTCAAAATGATCAAATGGAATGTTCCCTTATTGTTCGCATAACCAAACATTTTTAAATCATTTAAAAAACTGGACATTTTGAACGTTCAGAGAACATTCAGAAATACTGTTTTCATAACTTACTGCAAAATGTTCTTAGAATATATTTTTGTTAGCTGAGTACATGCTTTCCACTTTAAAAGTAGAAAATCATAGTGTAAACTAAAAGGCCGAACCTTGCGTTTCAGTACATCAATGTTTGCAATAGCATACTATTCATACTGCGAAATTCACAGTATATGCATTTTTTCTATGCATGCAGTAAATTCATACATTTGCCAAAATGTGCATAAAATACTGAATTCCTCAATACAATGCAATACAACTTGACTTTCTATTTTCAGTGTGACATGAATTTAAAGTAATATCCAGCAGTGATTTTCGGCATCTCTTTTCTGACTCATTTCATTAGACTGGCATGTTAAGGCTGAATTCCATTCTGGACATAGACAATCACTCTGAAAAGATGAAGATGCTTCATAAGTACAGGTTTCATGCTGTAGCTGGATTTGTTGAATATTGGAAACTCAGCATAGGGTAACCCAGGTACTTACTTGACTATAAAAAACAAATGCACTTTTGTTAGAAAGCAGCTCACCGAGGACAATGAGCTTGGAATATGCTTCATAAAAATACATGAATGCAAAACAAGCTGTGATGTGAAATATATCAGCATTAGAATCAGTCTCTGGATTCATTTGTGGGATATTTCTAAGCCTCACGCTAGGCATTGCCTTTAATCCATGTGCATGCTGGGAATGTGTGTGTGCGTCTCTAATCCACATACAGGTAAACGTGGATCATTTGCATTACATCTGATATCAACATAACCAGTCTGAATCCATATTAGCTCAAATCAAGAATGGAACAAGGCATACACTCTTTAAAACAAAGGGTAGTTTTTTCAGTGATGCCACGGAAGAACCTTTCAGTGAACAGTTCGTAAAAGAACAATTTTAAAAATCTAAAGAAACTTTTCTGCATTTGAAAGGTTCCATGGATGTTGAAGGTTCTTCATTGAACTATAGATGCCAATAAAGAACCTTTTTTTTAAGTGTAGAGGGATATTTATTTTTTGCAAAGAACAAGAAATAAAGAAAAAGAGAAAATAGAAAAATCTCAGAAAAGCATCTGGATATTTTATTACAAAATCAAAAGAAAATTTGTATTGTTATTATTATATCTTTTATTTTATGTTTTGCACATAAAGAAAATGATGCCTAATTGTGTGTGCATTCATTTAAGTTTAATTGAATTATCTAAAAGTAACCTTATTTTAAAATCTTAAACCTTAATTGTTTTTTATAGCCTATTTTTATAACCATATTTAGAGTACTTACTGTAGTTTCCTTTATTCCCAGCAAGTTTAATAGTACTACAGCAAGGTTTTAATAAGTCTATACATTTTAGTTTTTAGGCGAAACATGCTTAAGTGTCATAACAATAATTGTGCAATGCATTCAAAGACAGCATTTATATTTCTCAACAAACTAATTTTAAGCATCTTACCAGAAACCTTCAGATCAAAAGTTTTTTGTGATTACCAGCAACAAATTCAGTCAAGCATGTCCGAACTTGAATGGATAGTGTTTATGATCCTCCCTTCTTGTCTTTATCCTTCCAGTATGTTTGAGACTCGAACACGCTCTCATTATTGGCATTTGGCATGTTCAGAATTCTTCTCCGGACGTTCTGATGCAGAACACGCCCGTGAGGGAGGGGGCAACCTGGATCACAGGAGTCACCCCGTCCCGGGATAAAAAAGGCCGGACGCGGCTCAAGCCGACGGGCCATTTTACTTGCATACACTCACACTCACATATGCACTTACAGCCGTGTTTTCATAAATCAGACGGTACCCTTTGGTTTGGGTTCGGTTGGGAAAGGGCCGCCCACAGCTCATCTGAGAACTAGTTTGTTCAGGTCTGAATAAACACACTCTAACCTCGTACGACTCCCATCAGACCTTGCATCATACACTCTGCCTCTTTTAAAGCAGCTGAAGATCTTGGTGGCTTTTTTGTAATTTTTTTTTTCTCTCCTTCATTCTCACTAGTTCCTGTACTTTCTCCTGCCTGCTCATGCTAACCTTTCTTTCTATATTCTCTTGATTCATTCTCTTTTTTCTTTCTTTCTTTCCTTCCCTCCCTCACATGCATTATGGAGGGATGTGTTGAGCTCTGGTGGGAACGAGGAAGGCGGCGCTTTTTTTTTTGTTATTTTCTTTAAAATTTTCTTTTATTATTACGTTGACTGGTTTTCTTTTGAGATGTTGGCATGGACGGAACTGAAGAAAAGAGATGAATATTGTGTATCTTAAGAAAAATCCTTATTTAACCTCCTTTGTGTTTCTGGTTAACTCTCACTCTAAGCATAGAGCTGCATTACTTTGCCCTTTTTAGGTTAACATAAAAAAAAATGAAGATATGGATAAGATAAATTTCTGTAGCCTTTCTCTTTTTTTGTTTTCTTGTTTTCCTTTTTTCCTTTCCTCTTTTGCTGAAAAAGAATAAAACTGGATTAGAGGATGTGTGGTATGGTTTTCTTTTTTAGTATATTAAAGCGTGATTTTCGTTTACATACACAAAGTTTGCAAAAACGTTGATTTAAACAGCTAGAGATATATGTGAAGAACAATTCATAAATACACCACTATTTAAAAGTTGTGGGTCAATATAGTTATATTTATTTATTTTTTGAATAAGTTTGATCCCCGTAGGCCACATTTATTTGATAAAAAATACAGTAAAGACACTGATATTGTATAATATTTTTTTACATTCTGAAATAATACTTTATTTTAATATATTTTAAATTGTAATGTATTCCTGTGATGCAAAGCTGAATTTTCAGCAGCCGTTGCTCCAGTCTTAAGTGTCACATGATGCTTTATTAATCATTCTAATATGCTGATTTGATTTGCTGCTCAAGAAATATTTCTTTTTAATTTTAATAACTGCTGTTCCTTATTTTTGAAGAAACTTTAATTTGTATTTTCTTAGAAAAGAAAAATTGAATAGACCGTTCAAAAGAACAGCATTTATTTGAATTTTTTTTTAAATGTATTTACTGTCACTTTTGATATATTTAATGCATCCTTGCTGAATATAACTATTAATCTCTTCCTCTTCAAAAAATGTCTTATACTGACTCCAAATTTTTGAGTGTGTGGTGTAATAAAATATAAATGACAAAATATCCACTGGGTTTCTTCAATAAAGGTTTTAGCCATACTAAATAATTACAACGGACCTTTTATGTGCAGAAGATACTAAAAGAAAAAGACAGAGCTTGAACATGCATGCAAAAAGTAAACCGAGCCTGATTTGCAACGGGGCCGACAACAATTCTCATATTTTTTAATGTGGTTAAAAAGAAAAATTGTCAACCAGCATAAGCCAAACGTGAATTCCTTTGACGGATAGGTTAGCCGTAAAAGCTGGAAGCANAAAAAAATGAAGATATGGATAAGATAAATTTCTGTAGCCTTTCTCTTTTTTTGTTTTCTTGTTTTCCTTTTTTCCTTTCCTCTTTTGCTGAAAAAGAATAAAACTGGATTAGAGGATGTGTGGTATGGTTTTCTTTTTTAGTATATTAAAGCGTGATTTTCGTTTACATACACAAAGTTTGCAAAAACGTTGATTTAAACAGCTAGAGATATATGTGAAGAACAATTCATAAATACACCACTATTTAAAAGTTTTGGGTCACATATAGTTTATAGTATTTATTTTTGAATGAAGTTTGATCACCGCGGCAGCATTTATTGATAAAAAAATACAGTAAAGACACTGATATTGTATAATATTTTTTTACATTCTGAAATAATAATTTTCTATTAATATATTTTAAATTGTAATTATTCATGTGATGCAAAGCTGGATTTTCAGCATCATTCATTAAGTCTTCAGTGTCACATGATCTTTCAGAAATCATTCGAATATGCTGATTTGCTGTGCAAGAAAAATTTCTTATTATTTTTAATACTGCGGTCCTTATTTTTGAAGAAACTTTAATTTGTATTTTCTTAGAAAAGAAAAATTGAATAGACCGTTCAAAAGAACAGCATTTATTTGAAAAGAAATCATTTTTTATGTTTTTACTGTCACTTTTGATTTAATGCATCCTAGCTGAATAAAACTATTAATTTCTTTCAAAAAGTCTTATACTGACTCCAAATTTTTGCGGTGGGCGTTGTAATAAAACATATAAATGACAAAATATCCACTGGGTTTCTTCAATAAAGGTTTTAGCCATAAGAAATAATTACAACATACATTTTATGTGCAGGAGAGACTAAAAGACAAAGACAGCTTGAAAATGCAGGTCCAAAAAGTAAACCGAGCCTGATTTGGAACAGGGCCGACAACAATTCTCATATTTTTTAATGTGGTTAAAAAGAAAAATTGTCAACCAGCATAAGCCAAACGTGAATTCCTTTGACGGATAGGTTAGCCGTAAAAGCTGGAAGCACAACTGCAGGACAGACAGAAATTAGTGGGCTGGAGGAATGACTTCATAAATTCTCCCTGGATGAAATGAACACCTGTGACCCAGTTTCAACAAAACCTGCATCAGGAGCCACGCAAATATGGGTCTGACGGCGACCATTCATAAAGCACTGCTGTTAAAGGTCAGTGATGTGTAAGCTGTGGTGGAGAAGCTCTGATCCTGGATCCCATGAGCGCAGCGGAGGCCACAGTGGTCTGGAAGCTTGAAGTCCAGCTATGAGCTCATAATGACTGTCTGAAACCAGAGGCTGCTGTCTTACTGCCAGGTCAACCGGTGACTTAAAGGGGTCATATGATGTTGCTAAAAAGAACATTATTTGTGTAATAAAATGTTTATGCGGTTTAAGGTTAAAAACATATTTTCCACATATTGTACATTATTTTTTCTCCTCTATGCCCCACCTTTCTGAAGTGTCGATTTTTACAAAGCTCATCAGTCTAAAAAAACGAGGTGTGATCTGATTGGCCAGCTATCCAGTGCATTGTGATGGCTGAATACCTCAAGCGTGTGACAAAAATGTTACGCCCCTTACCATATTGTGATGCCCTGCCAGGCCGGAGCGACGATTCAAAAACAAACATGAAAACCCATTATAAACGAGACATTTGTTGCATCCAGTGGGGAAATAATTAGGGATTATAATGACTTATACTGTCTTTTTAAGCGTTGCGTTGCATCGCGCCGCATAAACAAAAAACCATTTGTCTGCATTTGTGATCAGAGAAAAGACAAACAACAAGCGCTACTCTACACAAAACTCACGTTTGAATCGACAGTGGCAAATTCTTTAAATATAAAAAAAAAAAACATACAGTCCGTGAGTCAGAACAGCCGGCATTGTAGTCTTACTCTCCCAGGATCAGGAAACAGTCCTCCATAAAAATGCGCTGCACACATCTGAATAATTTGGGTTGAACTGTTCCGGAACAGAGTTGTAAATACAACTTAAACACTGATTTCTAATCGTGTCCTCTTTTGGAAGACCAAACAAAGTAGTTACACTTTCACAACGAAACACACAGGCGGGCTAGAGTGAGCAGAGGCAGGCGGGCTTGAGAACGGAGCGGCCGGCAGATTCAACGAAGGAGGCTTGCGGGCAACCTCATGTGACGACCCTGGGCTGGACTCCGCTTCGGCCACGGTGAAAGCCAATCCGGCGATCAACAGCGCAAAGTTGATGTATTCCCTCAGCGACCAGCACAGATCAGCTCTAGGAATGACGAAGCAGATATCGACATGGCGGCGGCGGCACAATACTACAGCGAGAATAAAAGTTACGCCTTCTTTCTTTGCGTGAACATTTGGGCGGCGTTATGCAAATCTTCCCACATCGTGATGTAGACATGTGGGGGGGGTGTTAGAACGAGGTGTTTTAGGGGGCATGGCAGAGTCTTAACTTTGACAAAGAATATCTCTTTGGATTTGAGACTTTAGTCTGTGCAACTTTACAGATCTTCTTTATGCCCCAAGAGCTTGTAACAACTCCAAAGAGAAAGGAAAAATTGAATCGCATCATATGACCCCTTTAAAGTAGGTATTGTTTATATTTTATTTCACAGACAGTCAACATTTGTTGCGTCATATGGTGAAATATAAATAAGGAATCTGCACATTCCATGAATATGGTACATTTTATTGTTCTCTGACTTTTTTTATTTTTATTATGAGACCTATTAGATAGGGTTGGATTTAGGTACATTTGGAAACATTTTGTCATTGAATTGACTGGGAAAAATGTCATACTGAATTCACCCTATGTCGGATAAACGGATATCTACTAAATAAATTCACTACAACATGAAAAGCTCTATTTTAAATGCATTAAAATCTGTATTCTTTCAACTTTATATAATTAATTCATGCAATGTCAGTGGTTATTATAATTGATTGTAAAAAGCAACATTCCTCTTGATGAACTCCTTTTAATTCATGTTAGTTAGTTTTTGAAATAACAAAATGAGACATATCAAGGTTTTAAACATTAGACATTTACCTTAATTTTGGTGACAGGCCTGCAAAAACCGCAAACCACAGAAAAATATATATAGATATAAAATCTAAAATAAAACCCAAGTTGTCAAAACAGTTCCTATATATATATAATAGAGATATATGCTCACAAATGTTACATATTTGATGAAAAAATAAGTAAAAAAAAAAAATATATTAAATATAGAATAAAAATCATTCTAATATGCTGATATCATTCTAAAGCTGAGTGGTGCCCCCTTACCCCATGATTATCAATTAATTCAATTATTATAGGTGCTGCATTACATGTGACGGATCATGTGGACACTGAAAAGGGAGTAATGATGCTGAAAATTAAGATTTGCATCACAGGAATAAATTAAATTTCAAAGCATTCAAAGAAAAACAATTATTTGAAATTTTAATATTTCACAATATTACTGTATTTTTGACCAAACAAAAAGATGTATATGATAGAACTGTGTTCAGGAAGTGGCTGGATTGTCCATTGTGTTGTGATGGATGTAAAGTAAGCGGATGATGAGTGTTGAATCTTCTCAGACATCAGTCTCACAGCTCTGTGTCAGCAAAGACAGGAATCTCTAATCAAGTAGCACCTTCAGATGCAGCACGGCCAGCCGGTGTGCTGAGACTCAAACAGCTCCACTGCAGCACTGGCAGCCACTCCAAAAGCAGATGGGCTGATCAATTAAATAAATGGAGACAAAATATTCCTCATAAACATACATTTAGTTAAATATGTGGCTTACTGCACTGAAACGTTCCAACGAAAACACTGCATACTGTGCAGTTTATTGAACAAATAAATAATAAATATGGAGCTTGTACTTGTACTTGTGTAATCAGGTCATTTCATGCGTTCTTATATATATATATATAGATATATCTATGTTATTTCTGTGGGGTGTGTGTGTGTGCGTGTTTATTGGCTTATTGAGGACACAAATTTGTATAATAACATGGGTATGACATAGGCAATACAACAAGAAGGTGATTTATGAGGACATTTTCAGTGTCCCCGTAATTCAAAAGGCTTATAAATAATTCAGAATGAGTTTTTTTGAAAATCTAAAAATGCAGAAAGTTTCCTGTGAGGGGTAGGTTTAGGTGTGGGTTGGTGTAGGGCAATAGCAAATACAGTTTGTACAGTATAAAAAACATTACGCCTATGGAGAGCCCATAAACCATAAAAACAAACCTGTGTGTGTGTGTGTGTGTGTGTGTGTGTGTATTGAATAAAATATTAAACCAAATTTGTGGAAATCCTATTTTTTTTTCTTCTGCCACTGTATTATATGGGGTGCATTTGAAAAAATGAGCAATTTCTTATACTGTAACTTTTATGAATGAAAAACAGACAATTTTTTTAAATTCATTTTTATTTAAATCCAGGTGTTTCTTCATTTTTACAAAGATTTCACAAAGATTTGTACAAAGATATTTTGTTTAGCAATTTATCAAAAAACAAAAAAACTTTTAACTAACACCAGCCACTTCCTTAATGACATCATCCAGGAAGTGACATCACTTTGGAGTGAACTCATGAAATCAACAGCTCAAACTTTAGTAAGTGTTATCAGTGGATTTGATGAATGGCTACTATTTTGATCATCATTTCAAGATGATAAAAAAAAAAAATCTTTAAGTTGACACGCTCATGTAAAGCAGATTTCAATCCCCCACTGCGCTCCAGTGCATTGCTCTTAAATATTAATGTTATGGAAGGTCTAAAGAAAGGTAATTGCGACCTTCTCATGAGTAGAGTAGATTTCTGAAAGTTTGGCGTGGCATTGTCTAGAAATGCATCTTTATGTTATATTACATTAGTTTAGTTTATATGATTGGTCGTCAATCCCCATCACAGAGCCTGTTGTGTAGTCTTGTCTTGATAGGTATTGGTGCTGTAGTGGATTTGAGGATCGCTGTGTCCACTTGTAATCCACTCAAACCCTGATCCTCTGACGGCCAGCGGTTGGCCGCTCATGGGGCTGTAATCCAGGCAGATTCTCCACAGCATCCGGTAACAGGCGTCCCGCTGCGTCCTAATGCTGTTCTCCCACAATTAGCCTCATGTTTCTCTTGCACTTCTTGCAAATGTTTTCCTGAGACAGAGCGATTTGTTCTGGCTGATAGCAAGTGAAAGCAAATTACCGCTGGATTAATGGCCTGAGTGTGTGCATGTAGGGTTTATGTGTGTGTGAGGATGTTTTTTCTAATCAAATTAAGATGGCCAGCAGTGGACGTCCTTATTTAGTGTCATATTAGTCAGATATCTGTGTGGAGGATGAGGGAGGCTGCAGGGTGTCTGTTGTGATTTGCGTTCGTTATGACCTCATGACCTCTCGCATATCTCTCTTAATCTTCTGCTCTTTGCATGTATTCAATATAATTCCTGCCACTTACTCTATGATATATATTATAATGATTCAAGTAACTTTTGTGAAAATAAAATGTCAAAATATGGATGAAATATCGTTCCATCGTCATTCAGCATAAATTGTTATGTAAAAATGAAACAACATAGGCTACTTATACTGATCTGTACTTTTTAAAAAATATGAAAGAAGAAGTGGTCATACTAAATTTTATTTTATTTTAAGTGATTAAAAACGTATTACTGATAAATGTGTAAAACCTATTGGTTTGAAGGATAGTGGCAAAGTAAAGATATGACAATATTTTTTGGTATATGAAATATTTTTGCTAAAACAAAATCGATAAATCAATCAGGACACGTTCTAAAGTATAAAACAATTAAAGCTGTATTAAATTTATTAAAACTCCTTTTCATCATATGTAAACATTCTTTTTTTATAGATTGTGAAATTTATTTTCTGTTATTCATGATGGTAATTTTAGAAAAACAAAATCAAAATAACACATATCAGGATTTAAACTGTATTTATTTACCTACATTTTGGTGACAGGTTTTCAAAAACTGCAACTATATATTAAAATAAAACCATCTGAGGTTTTATTTAAAAATAAATAATAATATATATAAAAAAATAATAAAAAACAAATTAATAAATATTTTCTTGAGGACATGGATACATGGATGAGTATTCTAGATATACGCGCGCACACACACACACACACTACTGTCTTTGTGATATTTAGTAACTATCATCTCCATTTATTTCATATGTCTCTAATTTCTTACAGTTTTTGTGCATCACTACCATTCAAAAGTTTGCATGGGGTTGGTAAGATTTTAATGTTTTTAATATAAGTCTCTTATGTTCACCAGGGCTACATATGACAAAAATGATCCAGTAAAAAAACAAACTATATGTGAAAATGTCAAACAAATGGTTCTATTTAATATATTTTAAAATATGATTTATTTCTGTGATGTAAAGCAGAATTTTTAGCATCATTACTCAAGTCACACGATCCTTCAGAAATAATTATAATATGCAGATTTGCTGCTCAAGAAACTTTCAGGATTCCTTGATGAACAGAAAGTCGTTCATTTAAAACAGAAATGTGACCCTGGACTACAAAACGGTATAAGGTGTAAATTTTTTAAAATGAGATTTATAACCAGCTGAATTTTTTAAAAAACAAGAAGCTTTCCATTGATGTATGGTTTGTTAGGATAGGACATATTTGGCCGAGATACAACTATTTGAAAACTGGAATCTGAGGTGCAAAAAAATCAAAACATTGAGAAAATCAAATGCATTGAAGTTCTTATCAATGCATATTACTAAACAAACATTAAGTTTTGATATATTTACAGTAGGAAATTGACTAAATATCTTCATGGAACACGATCTTAATATCCTAATGATTTTTGGCATAAAAAAAACAATAATTTTGACCCATACAATGTATTTTTGGCTATTGCTAAAAAAATACCCAAGCGACTTAGATTTGTTTTGTGCTCCAGGGTCACAAATGGTAAACATTTAAGCATTAGTGTAAATGACAATTAAAATTTGTGTTTTACTATCTAGAATTATTGAAAGGGAATTGGTTCCTGTTTTCAACAGCAAAATGTTGTGGCTCTCAGCAGGTGTGTGACGGTGGGCCGTGAGAGTCACTGTATCATGAACAGCTCAAAAACGGCCACTTTACAGACGCTGGGAGGAGGTCTTTTGCGAGTCTCTCTGTTCTTCTCCCTATTATCATCTGAGCTGTCTTTTTATCCGTGTCTTTCTTGCCCTTTCCACTGGCTGCTGAGGATTACTCGTGGACAGCTCAGAGATAAACCGATAAAATTGATAAATATTTCATGACACATCGGTGCTGGAAGGGATAAAACAGATAAGTGAAGGGATTCACTCTCAGATGAACAATAGCAGTGAAGCGGGAAGTTCAGCCGGATAAAGGAATGACGAGTGTCTGGTGCTCAAAAATGAGATGTGGTGGCCTGACATTCATTTTAGTGCTGTCTCGCACTTCATTTCGAGTTTTGTTTAGTTGTGAGTTCAGCAGTTTTAATATTTTTAATTGCGTCGTTTCATTATGCTGTGTTATACTAGACCAGGGGTTCTCAAAGTCTACATTCAAAGGTCCAAATCTGAATTTTCATCAGTGTCAAAGGTCCGGACCAGAACAATTGGTTATTACAAAACTTGTTTTTAATAAACAACATAACATGCATAAAAATAACATAAAATTTTTGAAAAATAAAGTGCCCTTGCATTCAAAATACATATATATATAATATATATATATATATATATTACTCTATATATATACAAATAAAAAACATTAATAACAAATGCAAAAGTGGCAAAACAATTAATTTAAGTGTCAGCAATAGAGGTCGACCGATAAGGGTTTTTCTCTTCCTGATACCGATATTTAGAAATCAGGGCAGACGATGGCCGATATATGATGCTGATTTTTTGGGCCGATTTTTTTTTCCCCCTTTATCTCATAAAAACGAGTTTGAGTAAATGATTATTGCAGGGCACAATATGGTAATAGTAGTAGTAGCCTAATTCATAGTAATAATACATGGCTCAAAGCACCTTCTCAAAACAGTTCTGAAGCAAATGCAAATTCATTCTCTGCAAGCAGGAGGCACTGTTGGAGCAGAAGTCTATATCGGTTTACACGGTAACAGCTGTAATCAAATAAGCGCTGTGCTTACAAACACAACTAAATTAAAATGACATCAAAGATTTTCTGAAGACGGTCGGTTCTTTTCAATGATACATTCATATAAAATCACCCGCGCTGCATTTTAATTTTGAAACGTGCAGTACTCAGTTTATTCAACGAAGTAGAATCTTTTTGGAAAATCTATTTGTGGCGGTCAGTATATGTGCGCCGGATAACTCAATATATGGGAAACACTGGACACTGCTATAAGCCAAATGGTCATAATCTAAGTGATAACAAAAAATAAATAAATTACTCCATTATTAGCGGTGAAATGTGCCGATTCTAGCCTTCGCTTTCATCGGACCATCTCCAAAAAAGACATTTAAAAAGTAAAAAATATTTACAAGTTTAACATGCGTTGTACGGATTCCACCCGCCAGCCCAAAAGCGGAATCCAGCGGCCTGGTCGAAGGTTTAATGCATATCCGGTCTTTTACTTGCACTTCTGAATTTATCAGGACTTAGTTTCAATTTTGTCTAGCTCCGTGTTCAATCTGACTCCAATTTCACATGATCAGTTTTAATTAGAAATATTGCCTAAATTTAATGACCACAAATATTAATTTAGATATTTGATTATTCCGGACTCACTATACTTTCAATTATCCGTTCACTGGGGAAAACCCCCCTTTAAAATGTCTCTTTTAAGTCTCACGCTGGCCTTACGTGGATCTTACGATCACAAACTCGCCAGTGTGATGCTAGTCAGAGGGTGTAGGTAGACTTATACCTGTTTTGCCTGCCGCCTACTGCTTGCTTATGACAAAAAGTGTAATTCACTTAGTCCTTTCCCGTACAACTTGCTAACATCGGCGATAGACAGAAATCAGAAGGTCTCCGATGACGTGCCGACTGCTCCTATCATTCACAAGCCTTCAGTTTGATCTATCCTGGTCATAGATTTGCGGTAACAAAAGCCTCCTCACAGTTTACTAGTCATAATGATTTCAGGAGAGTTCAGAATAAATCAAATATAACAATTTATCATCAGTCAGGTAAATATGCATTATGCCAATTACATAGACAATTCAAAGATATCAAATCAATACAAGACATCAAATTCTCAAAAGACAAATCTAAGAGTAAGATGCATACCTGACTTCGTGTGAAAAATACATAGTGTGAATTGTGTGGACACCTTCACACTACGGGCTTTCTGGCTACAGAATCGCCCTGACTGATTGGAACTTTCCCTTAAATACTACCAGAACAAAGACAGAGAAATCTTTAAATCAGTTGTAAAAACATAAAAGACCTTTTGTTTGTTAGTTTCTGTGATCCAGGGTCACATCCGGCTGGAAACATTCTCACAGACCCCTAAAGGGGGACACACACCCTCCTCAGCAGAACACAATTCTACAAAAGTTTTAAATTTTCTCACAATATAAATGACTACTTTGAAATTGAAACCACTTTACCGATCGCACAAAGACCTTTAAAATGACACTAAACATGAAGGGGGAAAACAACAGGTTCACAAGATACATGATATGTGGGATATGCATATTCTTAATGAACTTTGGGTGAAACCTTTTGGGAGAAAAGAGGGAGAGGCAGAGAGGCCAGGGGGAGAAGGGGGTCGTAAATGGGCGAGGAGAGAGCCGTTGTTTGCTCTTTTTGAAGATTTCTTCTCCAGATAAGTTTTATTGTTTATCTGTTTTGTGTGAGTTCCTGAGTGTTTGGCTTCACGAAGAATTTATTTTATAAGGAAATAATTCAATCTTCACGTTATCAAAGAGGAAATAGTTAGTTCTCTTGAATCGAATGGAGGCGGGGTCCGGAGTCCGGACTACCTTGATAAGCACTGTACTAGATATTTTTAGAATAGTATAATACCTCAATACTTTTACTTCTGCTGTATGTACTATGTAAACTATGCATAGCAGTGTTATTTTAGGATCTCTGATATACTATAATAGTTTTTCTTAAAATAAAAATAAAATCGAAATCAAATATTAATGTTATTTGTTGGTTTTGGTTTTAATGTATTTTTTGTAATTGTGTGTGCTTTTGTATTTGTATTATATAATTTTTTAATATGTCTATGTAGTTTCTATTTCGTTTTAGTTTTAGGTTTTGTTCTTGTAGTACTTATAATAAAGAAAAAAATTAATACAAATAATAAATGTTGGCAAAATAGCTGACAAATATATTATATATATTATATATATATATTTAAATATTTTTTAATACTTGAATTCAGTAATTGTAGTTTCTTTTTGCTTTTTAAAAAATTTAATATAATGAAATTGTTTAACTTCATTTTACATAAAATTTTTTTTTTTTTTTTTTTTTTAATATTTGTTTTGAAATTTTTTTTAATTTTTTTAAAAATTTCTTTTTTCATTTTTTAAAAAAATTTAATATAATGAAAATGTTTAACTTCATTTTACCTAAATCGTCTGTTTGCGAGTCACATTGCACAATACTTACAGATTCTCATAAGATTTGTGATTTGCTTATCCTGGCTGATTGGCTATGTTTGGAATAGCATACTAGATACTATGCTAGTTTTGTTCAGTTAATAAGAGGTGTTGATTCAGAGCAACATTTGCACTTCATTAACAGATTTCTGTTTATTGAATGCAGAATTGCTGTAATCTGTCTCATTTCAGTGCTGTGCCGCCTCACACGTGGTCAATATGTTGAGTAGGTACTATTCACTGTTTGTCTGGCACAAATGGCTCATAGTGATCTTACAGTCAACATCATATGCACATGCAGTCCTAAAGAAGTGGAATCTGGAGTGGACATTGACAAAACGCCTGGAAATAAAAGGACACACTGCGTGTACATAAAGGGGAGTTATAAAACATAAATATGATGCTCATGTAGATGATGTAAATAAAAAAATAAAGTTATGAACAAAATAAAGTTATGAACAAATGTTCTTCCAGGAATGTTAATATAATGTTTGTTCTATTATCTGGTCTTAAAGGGGTCATATGACGTTGCTAAAAAAAAAACATTATTTTGTGTATTTGGTATAATAAAATGTGTTTATGCGGTTTAAAATTTAAAAAACACATTATTTTCCACATACTGCATCTCATTATTGTTTCTCCTCTATGCCCCGCCTTTCTGAAACGCATCGTTTTTTACAAAGCTCATCATTCTGAAAAACGAGGTGTGCTCTGATTGGCCAGCTATCCATGCCTTGTGATTGGCCGAATACTCAAGCGTGTGACGGAAATTTTACGCCCCTACCATACTGTGATGCCGAGTCCCGGAGCGATGAGACAAAAACATGAAAACCCAATAGACGAGGCATTTGTTGCATTCAGTGGGGCCATAATTACTGATTATAATGACTTATACTGTCTTTTTACGCGTTGCGTTGCGTACTGCCCTGCGTAAACATAAAACCATGTCTGCATTTTTGGGCCCCCCCCTGCATTTGTGATCAGAGAAATGACAAACAAGCGCTACTCTATATTGCTCAAAACTCGCGTTTGAATCGTCCGTGGCAAATTCTTTAATATGAAAACGTACTTACAGTCTGCAGTCATAACACGGCATTTGTCTCTACTCCCCAGTATCATGAAACCCCCAAGTTCCTCCATAAATAATGCGTGTGCACCACAGACAAATATTTGGGTGGAAACTGTTTCTGGAACGTGTTGTAAATACAACTAACCCACTGATTCTAGTCGTGGCCGTCTTTTGGAAGCCAACCAAGTATTTTCGCTTTCACAAGACACCACCAGCGTCTCCACGAATGGCGGCGTCAGCAACAATACGACAGCGAGAATCAAGCTATACTCTTTCTTTGCGTGCACATTTGGGCGGTGGTATGCAAATCTTCCCACATAGTGATGTATACATGTGGGGGCGTGTTAGAACGAGCCGTTTTTTGGTAGGCGTGGTTGACTCTTATTTTTTATAAAGAATATCTCTTTGGTTTGAGACTTTAATCTTTGCGACTTACGGATCTTCTGTATGCACGAACAGCTTGTAACACTCCAAGAGAAAGGAAAACTTGAAATCACATCATCTGCCCCTTTAATACCGTCAAAACATTAGCACAAAAACATTATTTATAAAACGGATAGTTCCGGTCCTTGATTGATTGTTTGAGCAACGTTCAAAGCTGTTGTAAATTACTCTACAAACATACACCTTTGTTTACGTTTAGCAACCACTTTGTTGCAACCACAACTGTTTCTGAGGAACTACATTGTTTGGTGGAAGAATGCTGTTTTTATTAATATCATTACACTTTATTTCTTCTGTTTTGTTTTGTGAAAGCTTACTACGTATATTGAATAACCGTTTTATAAAAGCAATAAACCCAGTGAAGCCGTGGTTTACAGTGAATTTATAACAGCTACGGGGGTTTTAGGCACTCCGCGATACGCCCCTTAGCTGTTATAAATTCACTGTAAACCACAGCTTCTTGGGGTTTATTGCTTTATTATACGTTGTTCATAGACATTCGTTCAACTTTTTTAAACATTAATACTAGTTTCAGATGGTTTAGAGAACATTCAAAAAAAGTAACTTAAAATGATCAAATGGAATGTTCCCTTCAAGTTATTTCTAATGTTCACGTAACCAAGACAACATTTTTTTTAAACATTCTAAAAACGGTCGTTTTGAACATTTGGAGAACATTCAGAAATAACATTTTCATAACTTACTGGAGATGTTAGCAAAGCGTTCTTATATTTTTATTGCGTGATATTATTTTTTACATACAAAAAGCCTAATTTTTCTGTAAATTGTTTGTAAAACCATTCTTACGTAAAGCATCTGAATGTAGTTTTGTGCATTTTTGCACCTTTGGAGCCGCTCTTTTCACAGAATTTCGTAATTGTTCACCAAACTTAAATCTCCCATAACAGACGGTTGGGAAAGAAACACAAGCCATTTGCCTTATAAGAAGTAAGTGTGTCATCTGAATGATTTTGAAACTGCTATTTCAAGGTAAAACACTTCCATATAGTTGCTTTAATAGTTGACTTCAATAATTGACACGATGGTTTTATTCTGGTCGTATTTCAGAATCAGACCCAGTGTTGATTTTTGTAGTCTTGCGTTTCTAGTCTAGTTTGGTCCACTTTGCAGCTTTTCAACAGAAGCAGGAACAGAATGACTGACATGAACAACGGCCAACCACATCTAGGTCAAACTGAATTAGATCAGATCACAATAATAGACTACCAGAGAAAAGATCTCATTCAAAATTTGACATGGAACTCTCCAGAGGACGCACAGAAAACAGCAAAAGTACTGACACCGTGTGTGTGTGTAGAATTTGCAGTCAGAATGTCTGGAAATAATCTAATGATTATTTCACAGACTGAAAGAACATGCTTATGAATATGTAGTTTAATTGCTTCTGCAAAAAAAAAAAAAAACAAAAAAAAAAAAAAAAAAAAAAAAAAAAAAAAAAAAAAAAAAAAAAAAACAAAAAAAAAAAAAAAAAAAAAAAAAAAAAAAAAAAAAAAAGGGACAAAGCTAGAAGGGGGGTGGGGGTAAGTGGCTTAAAAGATTCAAAACCTTGAACCTGGTGATCTTTGGCAAATCAAGTGTACATTTTGAATGAGGTTAAAAACTAAGGATGAATAAAGCAGCTAGCAAGTGAGGTAACGGTCAGAAGTTAATTTCAGAATTGCTTCGCTTGAACAATATTCACAGTAATCAATTCACACATACACTACCGTGGGGTCAGTAAGATAAAACAAAAGTCTCTTCTGATCAAAATTGTGAAATATTACAATTTAAAATAACTCTTTTTCTATTTGAAAATATATAAAAATGTAATTTATTTCTGTGATGCAGAGCTGAATTTTCAGCAGACATTACTCAGTCTTCAGTGTCACATGATCCTTCAGAAATCATGCTAATAAGCTGATTTGTTGTTCGAGAAACATTTCTATTATTATCAATGTTGAAAACAGTTTGTGCTGCCTATATATTTGTGGAAACGGTTATACTTTTTTACAAATTATATTGTTTAATGCTTCGAAATTAAACGATGAGCATTTGTTGGAAATAAATGATTTGTAAACAAAAACTCGTTATTTACTGTCACTTTGATCACGTAAGGCATCCTTGCTATAAAAGGATAACAAAGGATGCAAAAAATATCTTACCTGATTCAACTTTTTTAACAGTAATGTAGATATATGTTTAGACATAACATTTGACTGGGTGAAAGCTCTGTAGAGTGTTAAGATTTTGAATCCATTGGAATAGTGGTGCAGACAGCTCTGTGGGGGATGTTCTCAGGATGTCCTGAAATAGGGTTTGCAGTGATTTCAACATTTTTACTTTCTCCTTTCTCGCCCCTCTGTGCGTTTGGGGTCTCTCCGACCTCCTCCTCTGTTTCTCATCTCCTCTCGGGGGTCTCTCCAAGCTCGTGCTTCCTCTATTGAATTTTTCTGCCCCCGGACTCTTAAAACAAACCAAGTGGAGGAGATTGTTTTCTTGGAAGGGTTCTCCTCGCTCATCTCTCTCTGCTGACATGGGGGCTTTTTCCGGGTCTATGCGTGCTGTTCTGTGTTCGTTGATCTGAGGATGCCACGGGGGTCATGGAGAGCTTTAGTGTTTGGGTGGGGCGTTCAAATCGAACCGGCTTTGGCATTTCCATCAGCCGCGTGAGAACCAGCTTCAGATCGAACCTAAGACCGACGTCGCTGGTGGCTGATGGCATGCAGTGCGTGGATGGAGAAGTGGGAGAGAGAGAGACAGCGGCTCCTGCTTACCCAGAGGGGTGCCCCCACGCATCTGCCTGGTGGATCCCTTACCGCTCACGGGCTATTTTGTTGTGTTTAGTTTAGAACCGTTCGATTTTTGGTTCTAATTGTTCTCCACGGCCGCTGTAGGTGCCGTCTGTCCACGTGACGAAGCACGCTGGTAAAGAGCCGGGAACACTCGCAAACTAGATTCTTTTTCGAGTGTCGTCTGCGACCCGGGGAGTCGGCCGTTACGGGGGTTTGTGTTTGTGGGTATACCCCACCGGCTTACCTCCGGTGGGTCAGCATTCGCGTGTGGTCACAGGGCGAGGTTGATGTGTGTGTGGTTGTCATCGAGTGTGAGGATGCTGGTCACCTCTTGTGGAAGTCATCGGTGTGTTGCCAGGCGGGGCGGGGTACTGGGAAAAGGAAACGAAATCATCGAATAAATTATTAATTCAACCTAAATCTTATTAGTTTAAATATTAATATATTCCCGTTTTAATAAAATGTCTTATTTTTATTTTAAGTTGAATTTAATATTAAATTCTGGTGCAAATGAAATGTAGTATAGTAGTAAGAAATAACGTTTACGTTTTCAAGTATTATTTTCACATATTCACAAGTCTTATTCATTTAAATGAAGTTAATTGAATTAATAATAATAATGCAGTTTAGATGGAATTATTCTTATAATGAATTACATAGAATTTATATTATTTGCTAAATAAATGTATTAATTATTATTATTATTATTATTATATATTCAGAAACAACATTTTTTACATTTTAAAGCATTTTTTTTAAGTCAAGTCATATAACTGAACGTAACATATCTATTTAATTCTATTGATTTATGTTTGTTGCTAGGTTATTAGAATATTAATCTTAATTTAATTTATATTTAGGTTATTTTGTTGGTTGATTATTTTAAGTTATTGTTTATTGTTAATTACAATTACATTTTACAATTCTAAATACACATGTTATTAGGGGGTCAGTGTGGGAGCGCTGAACCCTATTGCATTTGTAAGGATTATTATTATTATTATTATTATATTAATTATTATTATTACTACATTTTTCATTTTTTAAAGACAGTGGTCATTCTTGTATAACAGTCACTGCCCTTCTTTTAATGGTGCTAGTGGTTGCCAGGATGTTGCTATACATTTGCTATGGTGTTGCTGAGTATTTAGTGTGTTGCTGTTTGGTTGCTAGGGTGTTCGGTGTGGGGGCCAGTTGCAATAACTGTTTAGAGCAGCAGTCTTACTAAGTTAGTCCATCTACATTTATTCTTTACTTTTAAGCCAGTTGCATAAATCTAGATTTGTCTATTTAAGACCCAAAAGTAAGACTGATTACCCCTGGGTAACTTTTTCCTTCAATAACAAGCCGATTCCCGCCCTATTATCAAATCGCTAGCTTCTTAGGGCCGTGGGTGTGGGGATGGCGGCGGGCCGAACACAATGGGGGCCCCCTGCGTCTCTAACGATTTCTGTTTATTGTCATCTGAGGTTTAGTCCTTTCATCGTGTTGATTGTTGGTGGTGATTGAGGGTTGGTCCAGGGCGGGATGGTTATGTCACTACCGCGATTATCATTGCTTTTAAATGCGGGCGTTGTTTTTGCCCTTTCTACGTAAAATCTCAAATCATTTAATGTAGAATGTCGACATCTTGCGCAGACTAAAAAAACGCGTTTTTGAAGCGTATCCGGCCGGTCTGACAGTGTTTCTCAAGCGCTTTCCACGAGCGCGATTCTAGATGGAGTGAAACACGGACAAATGTGTTTCATTTATTCGTTCATAACCACTCATACCCCAGTCCACCTCTGCTGCAGTTTTGCGTAGGGCCCCCAGAAGTCTAGGATCAGCACTGATCTATGTTGCCATGGAAACTGTCAGCTGTGCTAGATTCCAAAAAGTGGCCTGACTTTTGTTTGTCTTGTGCTATGGCAAATTTTAATCTTTGGTTTTATGAACGTGCAATAAAAAGAGAAAGGGGTTTCAAAGACCGTTCAAACCCACTGGAAGTCCTTTCTGAAAAGGAACTGCTAGAAAAACTAAGATTTCCAAGACATACGATTCAACAATTAGCATTTGACTTGGTGGGCCCGAATCTTCGAGAAATTGTAGCATCCCTCCCCTGCTACAAGTATGTCTAGCGCTACGCTTCTTTGCCACGGGATGTTTTATAAATGCAGCTGCAGACTTAATTGTGGTACACACGTCTACAGCATCAAGAATCATTCATAGAGTTTCCTGTGTGCTGTCAGGCAGACTTCCAATGTATCCGACTGATGTCTCTACCTTGAATAAGGTAAAGATGGATTTTTTCAACATTGCTGGATTATGTAATAGAAACGCCATTGATGGAACAAACATTAGGATTCAAGCACCTTGAGCCATGAGCCATTGTTTGTCAGTAGGAAAGGCTACCACAGTATTAATGTGCAGGCAATCTGTGATGAGTGCTCAGCTGTGTCGCCCGCTGGCCAGGGTCAACCCGTGACTCAAGAATGTTGGTGAATTTTTCCATTTGAGAGAGGAGAACTGCAAGGTGTGCTTTTGGATGACTCTGGTTATCCACTAAAACCCTGACTTCTCATGCCCTTTTTGAATCCAGTCACTGCAGCTCAAACTCTGTATAACACAGCCCATGCCAAAACAAGGAATGTCATTGAAAGGTGTTTTGGAGTCCTGAAACGAAGATTTCATTGTCTGCATGGAGAGCTCAAAATGAAACCAGAGAGGATTTGCAACATAATCTGTGCATGTGTTGTTTTACACAACATAGCAAGGTAATAAATATGATTTAAGCTTTAATTTCAAGTCCTAGCTACATTTCTTCAATAGTTTTATTTTAAGTGCATTTCAAATAGTCATTCGGCTGTCAATTTTTCTCATCAAACACAGAAAGTTTCTACAAATTCATCTTCACTCCTGCATCCGTGATCTCCCAAGCTTGCTTCTTCAAGCATTTGTCTTCCTCCAGGTCTGGGATGCAGGCCTCTATTAAAAGCAAAGTGAGCGTTTTCACTCCTATCATTTAACACATATTTTATAATTTATTATCATAACCAATAGTTTACACATGTCATGCCGAGGGTCAGTAATAACTTCTGAAATACAATATAATCTTCAAATGACTTAAATGGAACTACATTAATATTCACTTAAATGCCTGTCAGATCTATTAAATACAACTAAAGACAAACATTGCTTTCATTTAACTATATAAGTCAACTGGAAAATCTCAGGAATTAAGTAGTTAATTGATTAATTCTTGGATATCAGTCAATGAGATCTACAGTTCATGTCCATGTTTCTGTAGCTCCAACATTATCTTAGTTTTCTCTAATTCCAGTTTTTGTCATTTCTAATTTGTTTTGCTTCCTCCAGTGTTAATACTGCATATTGTTTTTCCAGTATGTGGTTCATGGTTATCTTGCTTGCAGTGCCTTTCTGTGGCTCCGTGTCTGAGTTACTTCCCATAGGTGCCCCTTGGGTGCTGTCCACATCATCTCCTTTAATAAAAACAGAACGTTAGCAACGTTAATGAGTGACAGGAACAATTTCTTTGTTGTAAACATTTCTTTGCAAGAATGCTGTTGCCACTACATGCTACTTAAGCCTCTTGTAGTCATCAGTGAAAAATGTTATGTTCTGTTTTTTATTTATTTTACATAGTGACTTTTGTGGCACTAGCTATGTGAACACACAGACACAAACTGTAAACATGATTTGAAAAGGCTAAGTAGTCTCAATATATTGTCACACTATGGCCGCCATAGGAAATTAATGGGATACAAAAAATCTGAACGGACTGAGGGGTACAGCTTACAAATCAACCGCAAAATAGACACACCTACTGACACACTCACATGCATACACATGCAGACAGAAAGGCTGTTTGAGACTTTACCAGTTATACTTTCAATTAAGAGTCTTTTTTTTACATCAAGAACTTGAAATCAGATTAGAGCCAGAATGATTAAGGTTTGATCAAGCATACAAATGCAATACATACAACAACAATACATACAAATGCAAAACCTAATAAAAGTAAGCAATTATGTTTGACAACACTGTTGTCAGAAACTAAGGGTTGCTCAGTCTTGTACATATACTCATATAGAGAGCTATACAGGCATACAAGACTGATTATCTCTTGGTTAACTTCTAGTTAGTCTAACTAGTTCTTAAGACACAGACTTAGTATAGTGGCTATGTTTATGCAACTGGCTCCAAGATGGTTGCTAGGTCCCTGCGTTTTTGTGTGTGTGCCTATTTTATCATCCATTAGACACAAATCAAAAGTTTTATTGCGTAGAATAACAGCAATAACACACCTCTTCTGCACATGTCAATAGCACAAACAATGCAGGGCGAGCTACATGGAAGTTTAATAGTTAGGCTTAGTGGTTATGTCACGCTGTAAATGTCTGCATAAATGAGGCCTGCAAATTGATTCATGCATGTATGCCTCATCCATTACCCTTCTGTGAAAACCTCTGATCATTATTGATCCATCATTGTCAAAGTGTGTGTGTGTCTGGTAACATTCACACATGTGATCTTTGTCATTGCACCATGGAAAACCGCCCGCTGGAAATCTCCCAACGTGTACATGGACCTGCTTCTGTGTGTGTGAGAGACAGTAAAGCTGTACTCATGTGTCAGAACAATCTCTCTGCCGTTCCCTGGATTACATTACCAACAAACAGATAACATTTCCTAATGACACAAATCCTCCCCTCTTTCATTCACTCTACAGTAATTGCTAATTGCTGAAAACTCAGATTACAGAAGAGTAGTGCATGTGTATATGCAGTGCCTTGCAAAAGTATTCATAGCCCCCATAATGACAAAGCAATAAACAGATTTGTGGTAACTTTGCAAATGTATTAAAAAGGAAAAACTGAAATAATTACATTGCATAAGTATTCATTTTTCTTTGAAATTGAAATTTAGGTCAGGATCATTCCAGTTTCGCCGGATCAGCCTTGAGGTGTTTCTGTCCATCACTGGGTTACCTCTGGCAAGTTAAGTTGATTGGACATAAGTAATTAGAAAGGACATACCTGTCTTATAAAGTCTGTAATGGCTGGAATCAGCGGTTAAGACCTTATATACCTCTCATGAGTTTGTGTCATCATGGGAACAGATTTGGCGACAATTTAACATTACACACTTGCCGCCCAGGGTTCCGCGAGTCTTACAACGTCTTAAATGTAGTTGTATCCTATTCAAATGTAAAGACATAAAAGTCTAAATGGTACAAGAAGTCTTAAAATATTGGCCCTTTTCACTGCATGGTACGGCACGGGGTACGGCTCGGTACTGTTCACTTTTTGGGGGTTTTCCACTGTGTACAGTACCTGGTTCCTGGTACTTTTTTCAGTACCACCTTGGTTGGGGTTCCAAATGGCGCTTTTCCACGGCATGGTATGGCACGGTACGGTTCACTTTTGGTGGGTTTTCACGGGGTACAGTACCTGGTACTTTTTTTAGTACCACATCGGTTGGGGTTCCAAGTGAACCGTACCGTTACCGTTTTGTTGTCTGTTGCGGAAGAACACACGTTCCTCTCGTTGATAGCAGAGGACGGATCCAGCGAGAGCTTGATGGGGTGACGTGGAATGAAAAAGTTTTTCAGGAGTCACGGCAGTCGAGGCGGCGCAACTATAACGACATGTGAATAATCCCGGCCACTCTAAAGCGGTACTGAACTGCAGGGGAAACGCAAACCGAGCCGAACCGAGCCGTACTGAGCCGAGTCGTACCACGCAGTGGAAAAGCGCCACAAGTGAACCGTACCATTACCAAAATGTGACTTGTAAACTCTGCTGATCACTGATTGGTCGGAGAGAATCGTCACTACCTGCGTCACTGAACTTGCGACACAAACACAACAGAACCGCTAGATTTAAATCAGCACAGCCAGCGAAGGATCGAACGCAACTGTTTTGAACAACCAAAAAGTGGCTGTTTCGCTGTCTGTTGAGGAAGTACAGACGTTCCTCTCGTTGATGGCAGAGGAGCAGATCCAGCGAGAGCTCGATGGGGCGACGCGGAATGAAAAAGTATTTTTTAGGAGTCGTGGTAGTAGAGGAGGCTCAACTATAACGACATGTGAATAATACCGCCCACTCTAAAGCGGTACTGAACTGCAGGGGAAACGCAAACCGAGCCGAACCGAGCCATGCCGTACCGTACTGAGCCATACCGAACCGAGTCGTACCACGCAGTGGAAAAGAGCCAATGATTTCAAGAGGTCTTAAACTTGAGGGACAGAAAGACAAAAAATTGCGATAAGGCCTGTAATGTGAGATTCAATTTCACAAGGATATGATTTCCGATTGCAGCTGCAAGTTTCAAAATCAGGTGCTGTTGTACAGTAACGGGGAATTAATATAATAATTGATTGGTAATAATTGTTTAAATTAATTTAATAATTGATACTTTTGACTCATCCATTTTCTTAAATGGCTGAAATGGGAAGTTTATCATTTTATAAAACTTTTAGTTTTTGTGAAAACCTAGATCTGAACTGTAAATCATGCTTTTTATGGTCATTTTACATATGTACATCATATTTATAATATGGTATTTATTTTATTTGTGCAGGTCTTTAAAAAGGTCTTAAAAAGTCTTAAATTTTAGCTTAAAAATCCTGCAGATACCCAATGGATCCTATGCAGTGAATGGGTGCCGTCAGAATGAGAGTCAATACAGTGTGTGGGTGTGTGTGTGGGTAGGTATGTCTGTGTATGTATCCCAGCTGCCAATTATCTTGCTGGACAGGAAATGAAAGAATATGAATTTACCTCCTCTCTCTGTTTCATTGTTTCTTGTTCTCCCTTTTCAACAACTAGAATTATAATCTCCTAATGTATATAGGAAGTTTTTACTGTGTCTCATATTGCTTAAAAGTGCATGCTTTGGTTACGGTTTACATTCACGGATGCTGCCATTTAGATAGATCGAATAGATAGATAGCTAGATAGACAAATTCCTAATAAGAATTCATAAATTCTGAGTGAATTGACTGTAGCGTTACTGCAGTGTTCTGATGCATTGACTATGGTGCTCAATGTGGGCGATGTGCGTTGGCTGGCATACGAAATTCTAGATCCACGTTCATACGATTCTCTCCTCCATTTCCTGTCTTCTGCCAAAATAAATGGGGAAAGGCTGACTGGATGTCAACGATTTGCTTCCCGCAAGGGCATTTGATAAGCTTTTAAAGCAAACAAACCATTTTTACGTTCGTAAATAGTAAATGATTTGCGATCTACAAATATGTCTGCATTGAAGGACTATTCTGTTAGTATGTGTTTATTGGCTCAATCGTTGTCTGGGAAGTGTCGATAGTGTTTAGGATGTGGCACTCAGGATACTAGGATGGTTGTTTACACATCCAGCTTTTGTTTGCATTCCTTCATGTGAATTGATTTAGCTCTCATTTCCGGCCTGCAGCGGCGTGCATCAGAGAAGCAGATGCGGGGAGGGGGAAGGGACAGTCAGGAGAGGAATTGAAAACTAACAGCTGCGGCGGAGCGTGATTCTCGCTCTCTCAATTTCCTCTGTGTTCGGATCGACACAGAAATGCATTCGATGTCACTGGCTGCTGCATTCTAGATAGCTAGATAGATAGATAGCTAGATAGATAGACAGAACGATAGATAGATAGATAGATAGATAGATCGATAGATAGATAGCTAGATAGATAGATAGATAGATAGACGAAGAAATAGATCATAGATAGATCGATAGATAGCTAGATAGATAGATAGATATATGGATAGCAGATGATAGATAGCTAGATAGCTAGACAGACAGCAGACAGACAGATGCTAGATAGATAGATTAGATAGATAGATGATAGAGAGTAGATAGATCGATAGCTAGATTAGATAGATCGGTTACGGCCGATCACAGGAAATGCATTCAGATTATGTGTTGAGGGATGACACTGATGCCGGATGAGAAATGCTTGTCTGGCGAGTACCTGAGAAGATTTCAAAGGCAGATTTTGCACGTTTGATCAATGTCAGGGCTCTCAGGGGTCACCAAACCTATAATTGTATAATTTTTACTTAATATTTTTTACAGTAAGGGTCAGCAAATTTTTACAAAATTATGCTAGTCATTTAAAACTGCACATGTAAAAATTGCACATACGTATATCACACTACCCTGTGTACACACTTGCTCAATTATGTGACATGTTCTTCTGCATAACCAAAGTTTTCAAGTATGCAGTTGGACTAGTAAGTTTTTCACTTTCAGTCCTGGGTTCATTTCCCTTGCTGGACAAATTTTTTTTCTATGTCATACTTAGTTTTTTTACAAGAAAGAAGTGGGATGTGAAAAAAGGAAGGGGTTTATGTATAGTAATATAGTACATAGTAATATACAGTGATGGGTAGTAAAACACTCACACACTCACACACTCTGGTTTGTTTTTATGGTTTATGGGGACATTCCATAGGCATAAGGGTTTTTATACTGTACAAACTGTATTATCTGTTGGCCTACACCAACCCTACCCCTAAACCTACCCCTACAGGAAACTTTTTGTGCAGTTTTCCATTCTCAAAAAACTTAATTCTGTATGATTTATAAGCCTGTTTCCTCATTGGGGACCTCAAAATGTCCACAAGGTCAAAATACTAGTATACTATCCTTGTGGGGACATTGGTCCCTAAAGTGATACATACAAGGTACACACACACACACACAACACACCCAACACACACACACAACCCCACACCCACACACAAACACCCCACACACACACACATAATACAATATTTATTATTTTATATGCTTTATCACTGTAATTCTCTATAATAAATTCATCCACAAAAAGTTACTACAAATTCAGTAACCGCGCCGATTCAGTGAATGATTCGGCAGACTGATTCCGTGGGGCATTTTCTAAGTTGTAAGTATTTTAAAATACCATTTTCATTAAAATGATCTGCTCCCAACGATTGTCATTTGTTTGTGAATTGGACTGCATCGTTGCACTGTATGTTTTTATTCACTAAAAAGAACAGGTTCATAAGTTATTCATTATTCGTAAATCATACTTACACCATTAATGTTGTTTGTTTTTGCGCGCGCATTTTGCAAGGACAGTTCTTGTTTTCTTGCTGTTATTTTGCTGTACAAGTCACATTCAACTCAGACAGAAGTTTCTTTTGTCGAGGAGCTATAGATTTAGCAGAAAACTCTGGCAAAGAGTAAAATATCGACCTTAGGATTTTAAGAATCAATATCTTGTTCAAATGAAGAAAAAACAAAAACGGAAAAAAAAAACAATAGTTTATACTTAGCCCTACTATTTAAAAATGCAAACTGCTACAATGCTAAAATGAATCTTAGCATAGATGTAAATACAGGTATAACTGTAGTAACACATTAACTCAGTATATGAACAATCATAAAATAACTAAAATTTGTAACTTATTCTGTGCAGATGAGGGTCTAAATGGCCGTCATTTCTTACATTCCCCTGTTGTTGTAAGGACGTTCAGGGATGATACTGATCACCTGCTATATATAGAAATAAGGGTGGGGTGTGTGTGTGTGTGTGTATGCAAAGTTGAGAAGTTGTGATGGAGTATGTCAGTGAGAAAAGCAGTCAACCACCTCCACTGCCCTTTTCTCTCTTACGCTCGGGGAAAGTTCTGTTTGATTGAATGCAGGATAGTGAGAAAGAGCAGCATTTCCTAGGACTTTGTCTGTTGTTGTTTCCCAGAGCTCTACTTGCAGTCTGAGTGAAATGCCAACAGATCGTCTCAATAAACGCCACCCAGGACCCCAGCACAGGTCTGAAGTAATGCAGGGAGAAACGGAGGAGATAATGCACAGATGATAGCTCCTCTCTTTGGGAGAGAAGTGTAGAAAACTTGCTTGGCTTTTCAGATTTGACATAAATCTGAGTAAGTGCTATCTGTTTGCTGTCTGTCTCATGTGTAATCCATGTTCCCACTGGTGCATATTTGCGCTTTACCTGCAGATATTTCAGGTTGTTCAAGCCTGGAGGAACTTTCTTCAGTTTATTGTTATCCAAATGAATTTCTCTGACTTTGGAAATGGCAGTGAGGCTTCCGTTCTCAACATACTTGATTTGATTGAAGTCAAGCCACAGCCTGTAAAAGTCACTGGTCATTAAGTTGTGTTCTGCTTTTATCCACGAGGAGGAGTTTGTTTACCTTACCTTTGTAGACTTTTTAATCTTAAAAAATCCTCTGACTCCACTTTGGCAATCTTGTTATAGTCCAAGTGAAGTTCAGTGAGGGAAGATGGCAGATCTGTGGGATTTAGATTAATAAACATCTCTATTATGAGATTTGTGTGTAGAAACGTTTTTTACTCAGAGATGCCAAGTAACACATTCAAAGGCACAATATGTAAGATTTTTTTTATTAAAATATCCAAAAACCACTAGAACAGTGTTATATATTTTGCTGACTTGTGTACTTACATTATCCCAAATGTTAAAAGCAATTTTAACTAGTGACACGGACCGTGTCCATAGTGTCATTGTGTCGCCTGCCAGTGACGTCATAACCCCTCGATTTCCGTTTTTGTTTTGTAGAAAACATGGAAACACCAAAGACGCTTTAATATGTTATGCGTTTTATTAGACAGGTGACGACCGCACAAAGTAGCATTATAACAGAACTTTCAAATGTATGATAAAACAGCGCTGCCCATATACGCACGACCAGGAGCGGAAGCAGTTCACTGTGGCATAATAAAAGCTCCGCTGCATTCGAGCCATGTGTCGCGCTCGTTTAGCGGCCTCGTTTCGCTTCGATGGCTTTCCGCCTCACTCTGCTTCATACTACGACGTTAATAAATCTTTAATACATTAGCTCATCCATGAACATGATTTCTGCCCGAGTCCCGTCGGATTGCATCGGCTGTGGGGATGAAGACGACAACTCCCATCATTCCACACTCAGTCACGGCGTCATCAAACTACGCCTTTGTTTCTTTGTTTGTTTTGAATACGTGCCCTCTAGTGGCAAAAAATGACATATTGTGCCTTTAACATTTAGTTTTGAAGAAGAAAGGTGGGTTACATCAACAAATTTGTAAGCACTTTGTAATACTTTTTTTCAGGTGCAAAAGTCTTTTTTTTTTTACATGTAAATACATACCTTTAGGGATAGCTGTAAGCCTCGCTTCAGCTATTCTCAAGTAGAGAGTCGCCATGTCGTCAAAAGCCCCTGGGTCAATCCCGCTGTTTGCAATTGGATTTGCACTCAGTTCTAGAGATGCAAGGAAAGGGGACCACTAGTCATTTACATAGAAAAATGTGACTTATAAAGTCATGGATCACTCCGTGTTGGGTTTTCAACTATAACGCCATATTATCCCCAATCAAATAAATGCAGATCGTAATGTAGACACCAGAGGGCAGAGTGTTCTTTAACTGTAAGTCACCTGAGATCAGTTGATTGAATTGAGCTCGTTCTTGTCAGACATAAATAGTGCGTAAGATCATTTATCTCATTATATAACCAGTATTAACGAGGTCATGACGAAGCAAGTTGTACATCTCAATGTGTTGAAGCATGTGCGCTAACTGCTTAGCATGACTCGCACCGTGTTTATTTAAGGTCATCACTTAGGAGACCTACCTAAAACATTTAGGTCTTGCATTCCTCTAAATGCTCCTTTTGGAAGTCGGCTGATCTTGTTGTCGTGCAGTCGCAGTGACTGAATGCTCGTGGGAAGGTTCTCAGGCATTTGTGTCAGCAGGTTGTATGACAGGTGGAGAATCTTGAGTTTGTTCATGTTGCGAAAGGCCTTTGGGTGAATTTTTGATATCTGGTTATTGAGCAGAAACAGGGCCTGCAAATACAGAAAGGGAATAATAGAGGTATATGACCATATATAACCACAAACTTTATATCTGCCATTTTTAAAACAGAATTCCTCAATCAGTCAATCAGAATTGTAAATTTTTTATGACTTTGAACTTAAACAGTGGTTTTGTGTGATTGAATGTAA
>JADLZN010001682.1:0-28993 GCA_018155175.1 Sinocyclocheilus anophthalmus
AAGGAACAATTACGCAAGCAGTTTATTTTCTAAATGTAATTATGAATTTGGTGCAACTCATCTTGATTCATTTCTTCAGAAAAAAAAAAAAAACCTCATTTACAGAGTATGGTCCCTTTTTGTCAATACTTGTACTGTCGTCATTGATGATAACTGGCCAGCTGAGTCCAGAGCAGATATGATATTATGTCACAAGTGCATTCAGATGAGGTCGCTGTTATCTACAGAGGCGTGATGCGGACTAAAAGTGATAGAAGAGCAGAAGAGAACAGAGAGAAGTATGAGCAGCCCTCTGAGCTTTCAGTCCCGCTGTGAGTAAGAAGCTGTTTCAGGAATTGAAGTCCAGATTTTGTTTTGTAGAGACTCTCTTCACCTGGATGACTGCAGTGATACGCTGCGGCACTCACAGAGTCCGTAGATGGTCACGCCTGAAAACACTTCATTCTGATCTTGCCTGTGAATAGTGTAACCTGCTGAGAGCTTTAAACCTGATATCAACCCACCCACACTTACTAGGGTGATCTTTGGATGGTAGTTGCTTTGTTTGTTGATATTTAGTGGGTAAATGAGGCCTGTCTCTCTTGTAGAATATACCCTCAAAAGAGGACTAAATAGGCTCCACTTCTCTTTCCCTTCATCTCCCATCTGCTTTCCTCAGCAGGCTGTTTGTACCTGCTGCGACATCCTTTATTAAGCTTTGTAGCAAGTGCCTTTCGAGGGGGGCAGCCATTGTATGATCAGAACTAAGATATTTTACTGCCTGGCTGTGACTGCAACCGTCTATTCTCCTTTTCTGAGCAGTTCAGTTTATCAAACACCACCATCCAGTATTTGAGTCAGAAACAAAGAAGGGGGTGCGACAGATAGATAAAAGGAGAGGGTAAGACAGTTCAGGCATATCCATGGCCACAATCCCTGTTCCTCGTGCTGGAAACTGTGCTTCATTCTCGCCAAGTCATTAAAAAATTACATCCCTGTAAAATTGAATGCATTCCAGCAGCATCAATGAGCCGCTGTTAGATTAATTTTACTGTGACTGATCCTTAATAATGTTAAAACCTAATAGCTAATACCTACGTTTCCACCATAAGCATGATTCACTCTCACATTGCTCATGAATTGCCACAGACGAAGGGAAGGCTTTGGGGAACAATTGGCCTGACATCTGATCGATGATGTTTATCTGTATGATATATATAGCAGGTTCTTGGAGCTTTCAGTGTCAGGTTTTATGAGGTTTACGGTAGCCACAAGGTCCTAGTACTTTTTCAATGACTGCTAGCTACTAGTGCAAAATAAAAACATATTATCTTTTTGTGTCTGCCACGTGTCAACAATAAGTTGATTTTATTCTCAACCATTTAAATTACATTTAGATGTGGTCAAAGAACAACATCGAGGTGAGCATAACACTCAATACCTCATTCTTAAAATTAAAAGTTCAAAAGAAGTTTTCAAGCGTAGAAATTGCCATAGAACCAGCATTTCGGGTTTCGGCTATTGTGCAATGAAAAGTTTTCCATGGATGTTTAAGGGTCGTCATGTAAATTCCAAAACAAAAAAAGAAAAATAAAAAAAAAGATTGCTTTTTTAAGTATTGTCTTTTTGTCCCCTAACTGTTTTATGGGAAAAAATTCCATTTTATTTATTTATTATTATTTATTTAACACTTAACACAAAATACAATGTTTAAAGTAATCATCTCATTCAGTGATGCAGCATGGTTTTGCTTGCTAGCTACAGCTGAAATTGTTTAAAATAAAAAAAAATAATAATTAAATAACTAAAAACTTGGAAATCACTTCTTCCAAAACCAAAAGAAGAAAAAAAAACACCATAAAAAGTATCATACCAGTAATAAATATCACTTGTGTATTATATTCCGGTGCATTATATTTATATTTCAGTGTATAATGTTTCAAATTATGTTTCACACAAAGCTATTGTATTGCTATATCATTTTTATGATACTTATATATTGCTTTTCTGTCATTTTGGAGCTTGATAGCCCAGTCCTCATTCACTTTAAAGAAAGAATGTCCAGGAGGATATATTGTGAAAAATTCATATTTTGTTTACAACAGATCAAATAAAAAGTCATACAGGTTTGGATTGACATGAAAGTAGGTAAATAATGACAGAATTTGCATTTTTTGGTGAACTATCCCTTTAACCCATCTTAATGTCAATCTTACAGTCCCCAAAAAACCAAAGAAACAACTCACCTGGTTCCTCATGTCATTCCACCTGTATGACTTTCTTTCTTGCTGTGGAACACATCATTTGAAAAATGCTGGTAACTATAATTTCAGTTCCCTTTGACTTCCACTGTATAGACAAAAAATAAATGGAAGTCAATAGGAACCGAAACCGAAAAGCAGAAGAAAGAAAGTCATGCAGGTTTGGAACAATTTGAGGTTGAGTAAATGATGACAGAATTATCATTTTGTTGGGTGAACTATTCCTTTAACTTACCAAACCCAACAAAATGATATACTGGATAAGCTGGAGGAGACAGGAAGGAGACAGACATGACAAGAAGGAAATGCAGCTTCTCTCTTCCTGGCATCTGTTTTCTGCTGTGCCACATTCAATTCCAGAAGGGAATTAGCTCGATAAGAAACCATTACTGCTAACTCTGTGGAAGTGCACCTTGCATTCAATTGTCTCCTTCTCCACTTATTTGAAATGTTACATTTCCTCTCACCTTAGTGAATCCAACTGCAGCTTATGCAGAATGCAACCTAGCTGAAGGTTAGCGAGAGAGAGAAGAGAGGAGATTAAAAGACAGGTGTCAAGGGTAAAGAAAATAAGTTATGGTAGAGCGAATTAAATCTGCCTCAATCAATTTGTAATTTTCTGGTATGAAATGCCCATTACAGATGTCTTTATATCGCAGTCTAACAAATAAACTTTTACATACCCTATTTAATTAATAAAAGGATAAACAATATAGTAATTAAAAAAATTTAAACCAAATATATATAGATTTACAAAAATCATAATGAAGGCATTCACAATTTATCAGTGATTTCCTTGATTGACAAACTTGTTGTTTTTTGTCATCTTCACACCCTCGCTCAGCTATTTTTTTATAAGTTTCTGTTACGTTGAAGAACCCCTCCCGATTCTCTTTAAAATATAAGATATTTTATTGAATTAAGTATCCTACATTTGCATGAGTCACAGTGTCTCTGGGACATGCCACTGACATTTCATCACATAAAATAAGATTTTTTTATAACTATAAAGGCATTTTTTTATTGATTGTTAGTTAAAATGATTAGTTTAATTTATATTGTTTAAATTTACATGATTTATGATTTAATTGTTAGCTTTTCATTAAACTCACAATCCCCCTGCAGTTCCTTTACGAACCCCAATTTGGGAAACCTAAGACTAGAGAATACTGGTTTTAATCGTTACGTTCATGTGTTACTTACACAAATTAAATAGATTTTCTTACGTCCTTTGTATTTTCATATCCATATGGTTGTAAGAGTATCCTTGTTTATAAATAGTTCGTGGTCAAAAGTAATCTAACAAGTGATCAAAACTTTGCCTCATAAAATTTATAATGTAATGACTAACACAATTTTTTTTGTCATGGCAAGTTTTGGACATTTGGTAATCAGTATTGGACTATTTGTAGAAGATTTATATATGTATATATATTACCATGTTGGCCCTGGACCTCCAAAACCATCATTAAGTGGTCAATATTTTCCAAATTGAGATTTTTACATCATCTGGAAAGCTGATAATAAGCTTCATTGCGTAATGTGGATTGTTAGATAGGACATTATTATTTGGCTGAGAATACAACTATTTGAAATGTGGAATCTTAGATGCAAAAAATCTAAATTGGAGAAAGATCGCCTTTAAAAGTTGTTCCTCTACGGAAGTGTCTTCATAGCAACATATTTCTAATCAAAAATTAAGTTTTGAAGTTTTTATGGTAGGAAATTTACAAAATATCTACATGGGAACATGATCTTTACTTAATATCGGTTCCCTAATGATTTTTGGCATAAAATAAAATTCTATAATTTTGACCCATACAGTGTATTTTTGGCTAGTGCTACAAATATACCCCAGCGTGTGGTCACTTAAGAACGTGTGAGGCTTGTGACGGTCGCTATGGTCACACAACACCACAACACACACACACACACACACACACATCACATATAATATATATATAAATAATATAGTTTATAATATTGTAGATCCCCTTTTTTTCTACAAGGGCTCTGACAGCCCCTTGTGAGAGCTCCAATGGCACTTGGTGTCTGTGTCCTATGTGAAATGGAAAAGAATAAAGAAAAGCAGAGACAAAGAGTAAGACAGTGAAAAAAGATGACAAATGCCATTGCAGCCTCTCGCAGCAGTTGACTTTGACAGCAGTACTGCCCTTTGCTCATGAGAGACCTCTCAGATAAGGAGCGATGACTCATGGGAAGACCATTATGGAGCAGCAAGTCAGGCAAATCTCTGGTTAAGACCAAACAATTATACCAACTCTCCAAGCACCAGCAGTCATATCCAATCATTTCCTGACCATTTCAAACCATTTCTTGTTCTGCTTGTCAGAACGAGGCCAGAGTCATAGACAAGCCTTATAGAAAAATAGGTCTTGCAGATGTCATATAGACGTATTCGTGATGTACGTGTGCTATCAGGGGTAATTCATCAAGATACAACGATTCCTTCATTCTTTCTTTTGTTGATAATGCGGTACAGTGTCAGTGGTTAGTCAAAATCCATGGGGATCTCTTCATTCATACACAAACCACTCAAATGTGCAATACTGTACATTTTCGAAGAGTTGATTTTGTTCTGACTGCTGTGGACATGAACTGTACATTCTCCTTGTGCGTAGAACAACTCTTTCTATAAGATCTGATAAGATATAAGGTTTGCGACTGTCAAAGGAGACGCTCAAGAAATTTCAACCTGCATTATGGACTCAATTTGTGTTTTATTAACTTTATTTGGTAACATTATTAGGAGCCAAGCACCTAAGGTGCATAGGCACATATTGTATGAAGCCTGAGACGTTTCGAGCATTTCGAATCAAATATTCCCTGTTAATGCGCTTATACCTTTTTGTTGTTGGGGTCATACTTATTTTCACGGGAGTCACCTTTTTAGACTCCTGAATCCTTGCCGAGTCCAGTGATACCAAACATGACAGGTGTTGCATTTTAGCGCTTAAAAAACATTTGCCAATATTTTAGAAACCGTTACTCCGATCGACACGAAACCACCGTAGGAAATTCGAAAACATAGCGTGCCGGCTATATGCAAATTGCCCAATTGCCAAAATTTTGATAGTAAGTGGCAAATAAATGCAAACAAAGTCAGCAATCAGTCATTTTTTCTGTTCTCATATGTAAAAATGTCTATAACTCCAAAACAAAATGAGATATTTTCACCAAATTTGACACGCATATGTATGGGCACACTCTAAGGACACATAAAAAATTTGGTGGGATTGTGCCCCTTGGTGGCACTATAATTGAACAAAACATGAAATTGCCATTGACTACAATAGAGTATTATGATATAAAATGCTATATTTTACGAATGCATTGGTGTACCATTACGAAACTTTGTATGTACCATCGAGACCATGACCTGAAAGTACTCAAAATGTTTTGAGACAGTGCCACCTTGTGGTCAAAAGTTATAATGAAATTTCAAATAAATGCTAATAGCTTTTTGTGAATTTTGCCTATTGTAATGAGACTGGTATTAATAGATTCCTTGGGTCATGAAATTTCGAATTTGCTGAAAAGATGCCAAACTGCATCTGAGGCTGTATCTCTGTGAAACTTTGACATATTGACACCAAACTTTGTATGTGCCCATTGTGCCATTGACACCTCACACTGACCATGTCACATTATTTTAGTAACAGCGCCACCTATTGGTCGAGAGTGATAAACCATTCATTAACCATCAATAGTGAACATTCCAAAACTGTTTATAACTTTTGATAGCATTAGCCTACATTATACAAATTATGCCATAGTAAACCGATTTTCCTGTCCGCCATTTTGATTTTTGTTGAAAACTTACTTTTTCAAATTCCTCCTTGAACGTTGGTCCGATTTTCACCAAAATCGAGTCAGATCATCTTCAGACTGTGCTGACAAAAAATAATGGATTTCATATCGATAGACAAAACCGTTTTTGTACAGTGCCACTACAAATTTTAGGCATGGTGCCAAAACGACTCAGGCTATTTCTCTGCAAAGCTTTGACAATGACAACAAACTTTGTGTGTGCCAATGTCACCTCACACAGAACACACCAAACTGATTTGATTACAGCGCCACCTGTTGGTCAAAAATGATACATATTTAAATCATATTACTAGTGGTTGTATTTATGATTTTTCAGTCATTTCAATTACAATCATCCTAAAATTGCTTTTATTACTCATTGTTGCATTTGGTCTGATGCTCCATGCCATGATTAGTTCCTCATTTTGCCTTTGGAGTGCTTGGCCCCGTAATTGCTGCTTGCAGCTATATTTTATAACAGTATCTGTTTAATTTAACGTGATTATTGTAGTTTTGCATTTATTAAAGGATCCGTGTTTGTATTTCCTTGTGTATTTTTTAATAAATATTATCTGTTTTGTGCAAATGAGTTTAGGAGTATCTGTTGCATGAATCATTATCTGTCTGGTGTCTATAAGCAGCGCATTCAGTATATTTCTGCAAATTGTTTGCATTAATTAGGCTACCTAAAATAAAACCTTTAAATTTGTAGCTATATTTATTAGGTTTGTCTTTTTACAGGCAGTGTTTTCATCTGAAATGCAAAGATAACTGTGTGTTATTGTAAAATGTTAAATTATGTAGTGAAAATGTTGATGGAACAAATTGATGTGCAAAATTGAGAAACAGATATTGATGAAGACTAGTTGCAGCCCATGTCTCACAAGGCAATGCATTTCAGTTCAAATGTTACACAAAAAAAGTGCCAACATTATCCGAGAAATAACATATTTATTGATGGGTTAACGATGCAAAGTAATGTTTCTTCCCTGATAGCACACGTACATCTTGGAGACGTCTATTTGACGTCTGCATTTTACATCTGCAAGACCTATTTTTTAGAGTGTTTGCTCATCTGAAATACGTCTATAGGACGATTCCTATCTGATGTCAAAGACATTTAGAAAATGTCTTTAAGATGTTTATGATTTAGAATGTATGTAAAAAAGATGTCTATCAGATGTTTGTACATATCAGATGCTTTCCAGATGAAGTGATCTTTAACAGACATCTTGCAGACTTAGGTGTGCTATCTGGGTTGTTTTTATAGGCTAATATAGTCTGAAGTTATGTTTTGATTGTTTTGAAATGTTTTATTTTTCAAAATTTGTTTAGTTTAGCCTATTTGTGTATTTACAATAATTTGTACATTTACATAATTGCTAAGGAAAAAAGACTTTGTGTATGTGTACACACCATGAGTTCAAGGCAACTTTCATTTCGTGAACAGTACGGATGTGTGTATTTCATTCATTCACCTGACCCAAACATAGTTTCAAATGCCACTGGCTCAATTAACATATACAGTATAGTAATGTAGATCTTAGTTGTATTTTAAGTGATATTATAAGTGCTGTAAAAGGTAAGATTTGAGTTTCTCTGGCTCTCTGCACTGGTGTTTAGGAAAACGGGAAATATCGTTACCCACTCTCACTGATCGGAAATCCAACATGGTGGCCACGTGCAACTAGCCTATAATATAATAATAACATAATGTAGATTTGTCTTAGCGGATTGCATTCAAAAACAAACACACCCCAAAATGTAGTTCTATTCATGAGCAAATGTTTCGAATCATTTGTCCATTTACCTAACCCCAAATGATTTAATCTTCTAGATACCCATGAAGAAATTAAAGCCGTAATACGAATTGGTCACAGGATAACGAATCATCTCACTAGTTTTAAGTAATTTGTAAATCGGTCAATAGATTGACTTACTAAATTCAATAAATTCATTATATTTTTCTTAAGTAACCAACACTTTAAATATATTTTCATTGAATAATTACTACAGACTCAATTGTGCGTGTTTTGAAAAGAGACCTGGCCTTGTTACGGTATCGTCGAAGGCCAGTGTTTACCAACCGGGTGCCGTCTGTCGAGAGCAGGGGGGCCGTGTAAAAAAATCCTTTTTTCTTTTTCTTCTTTCCGATTTTCTTGCCATCCTGTTTTTAATATTTTTTAAATTGCTAAAATGTTCAAAAAAAAGCAGCTATTATATAATATCCATTTCTTGAATGTCCTGAATCGGAACAGCAAAGTCCACTCAAAAATTGAGCATACAGGAAACATGGATGTAGTACAGTACTGTTTCTGTCTGCAATAGCCCTACTGTGCAGTAACAAGGTGTGGGTTAAGGTCCTCGTGTGGTAACAGCTGCCCTCTCAGTCATGATCTGGCTACGCGCATGTTATCTCACAGTTTCTGATAATAATTAGCTTTCTAGACTAAACATGATTTGGGATATTGGTCAAAAAAAATTAAAATCGTAACCCTACTGGTCTCAGACCTACCTGAAAAACTATAGACGCCATTTATATTAATTCGAAGGCCTGTCCCGTTATTGTTTATGTGTGCTAGTTCATTATGTATTTTCCTTTTATTTGTCATATTTTATTACTCGGACTGCTTACTTTCGTTTTTTATTCCATTCAAATTTGAACTCAACGGGTGCTAGACTGCCACACACAAAAATACCCACTGGTGAAATAAAAAAAACACTATTTCCCGAAGTTGTCAAAAACAGCTCAAGAGCAGAGTTCCAGATGTCCAAAATAATACTTTATTGAGCACAGCAAAAATCCGAAATTCAGCCGCTTGCATCCGCGTCTTTGTCTGTCAGCTCATACCGTTTTATACCTTTTTTCTCTTACCAATGTTGTAGTTCCGGTTATTTTATTATTGTCTATGCCTATCGGGTTTTGCCACCATTGGCTTATAGTGAACTGCCGATTAGCCACTTTTACCTGCCATGGCCATTTTATTAATGTTGGAGACTGGGACCAATCCCCACCTGCCCTCCCATGGCCAGGGCCGTAGCTAGAGGATTCGGGGCCCCCTGAAAAAATATTGATGTGGGCCCCCACACCCCTCCACTAATATAATTTATTGTACAATATATGAGCATGGAGGCCCACATGTAATCTAATAGGGGTTTCTTAAAATATAACAAAACAGATAACAAATAAATGTAAATAAAGGTTTTTACTGAAGATCAGTTAAAGCAAAATATTCAAATATAACATTATATATATAAAAACAAATGGAGAGCAAACACTAAAACAAATTTCAATCAGTAATGAACTTTGAAACAACTATGAAAATATATGTATATCGGTTTGATCATTAACCTTTCATGACCTTTTACGTCACTTCACCTAGGATGAACCAAAATCCCATTGTCGGACCTTTTTGTTGGCAAAGTCACTTATGATGTCTTTGAAGTCCAGCTGTCTGCTTAGCTGGCTTTCAATTGAAAGTCGGGCAAGGCTATTAAACCTTTCTTGAGTTTGCGTAGACCTGAGATAGTTTTTGACAAGCTTCAACTTGCTGAAAGCTCTTTCTGCACCAGAAACAGAGACAGGTAGAGTGCAGAAGATGCGCACTGCAACACACACCTCTCCAAAAATGCTCTGGAGCTGCATCCTGTAGATTGAATTCAGCAGGTCAAGAGGAGACTGACAGTCTGCAAATGTAGCATTATACACAGATGTAAGATGCCTCACTTCGTTCTCAAAGCCTGTTGTAAGATCCTGTGCATATTTGCTCACTAATGAGTGGCAAGCTGGGTGAATCTGATCTTCTTCTAAGTCTTTTAACGACAAGATTGCAAAAAACTCTTCATATATCTTTGCAGTGGTTTGGAAGCGGATATCCAGTGCAGAGATTATATTATCCAATGCCACAAAAAACACATTGTTTCGAAACCGAATTTCTTCTGTCTCTAGTTGGTTGGCATCCTCTGAACTCTGACTCTCATCTGCAAAGCGCTTTCTTTTTCTTTTGTGGCTGACTGGAAACCCCTTGGGCACATCCATAGCTTCTGCAATGAGGGAAGCTTCTGCAAAAAGATTATCCCATGAGTTACGCAAAACTTCCATCTCCTCTTTAAGTGCCCGTATGTTGTCTATTTCAACTTCTATTGAAATTTTCCCTGATTGCAGAATTAGGTTTCTGTCTTCAATGGACTGCAGGATTTTCTTCCATACAGTGAGAAGAACTATGGCTTTGAAGGACATGAAGTACTGTTTTAGACCACTGGCCTCTGACCTAGCTTCATTGGTTAAACTGCACTTAGCAAGGATGGTGTCCAGAGCTTCTATAATTGATGGCAAGTGGTTTGCTACAGGTTTAACTGCAGCTATGCGTGCACTCCACCTGGTCTCTGATAAGCGTTGAAGGGAGCAGCCAGTCTGACTTTTAAGGATTGCCCAACGCTCGGGACTTGCACTAAAGAGATTGTACAAGCGGTTCAAACAGCCAAAAAATGTGGAAACATCAGGACATGACTCTGCTGCTTGTACACCAACAAGATTCAGAGAGTGTGAGGCACAGGGTGAATATGTGGCAAGAGGGTTTATTTTCTTTATTTCAGCCTGAACCCCTTTTACTTTGCCGGACATATTTGCCCCATTATCAAACCCTTGTCCCCTGCAATCTGAAATATCAATGGAATGTTCCTCCAAAGTCTTCAGTATCATTTCTGATATTTCCCGGCCAGTCTTACCATTGAAAGCTTTGAACTGTAAAAAACGCTCAATTATCTCCCACTGATCATTCTCCTTGTTTGCAACATATCTTAAAAGAATCACATTCTGCTCCATGTGAGAAATATCAGGAGTTGCATCACAAATCACAGAATAATAAATTGCGTGCTCCCTTTCCTTCAATATTTCTTCCAAGACCTTTTCTCCACAGAGTTCAATAAATTCATTTTGTGATTCTGGGCTAAGGTAATGTGTCATTCTTGCACCTGTCTTCTCTGACACTTTTTGCAAATGATCACTGAGCAAAGGATCATAATGAGCCAACAGCTCTAATGTGCCAAGAAAGTTACCGTTGCGAACATCACCTAAATTGTCTGTGGTCCCTCTGAATGGTAAGTTTCTTGATGCCAAAAAAAGTGTGACATCTAATATTCTTTCAAGAATTGCTTTGTTTTTTTCAACTTCCATCTGTATTTGTTTTTGCAAGCTGCTATCTATTCCTTTTGCTTCTATCAAAGAATATTTCAGATTTTTCCACTTGAGGTAGCATGCTTTGTGTGCCTTACTTGCTTCATGGTCAGGGAATTTATTGTACATTCTCCGCCATTTTAGATCTGCTGTTTTGTACCCTTCTTTAGAGTTTAGTGCACTAGTTGATGTTTTTCTGAGGTCATCCTGTGAAAAGAGCATGCATGGCACACAATATAATGAATCCATGCTTGGACTGTATGTCAACCAGTCTCTCTTCTGTTTCTCTCGCCCATTTGCTGACTTACTAAACTGGAGATACTCTGGAAATTTCTTTCCTTCTGAATCCTTGGGCATAATAGTTTTCAGGTCTGTCTGACTGGCAGTGGCTAGCTTTCTTACGATCACCTCACGTTCACGATCTGTGAACCTCTCTGGCCATAATCCTGGATCAATTGTCAAAAAATCTCCTTCACTCTCACCTTCATTTCTCCCTGTGCTTGCTGGATTTGGGCTGTCTGTGACTGTGTCCTGACTGGTGCTACTTTCAGCTTCTTCACTTGGACCTTTACTAACTGATGCTGGCCTACTTTCATGCATTTGCTGGATTGAGGAACCTGGCTGTGTAAATAACAAATACCATGACTCAAATAGTTATATAAAAAAAAAACACTTTCTAATCTGGTTCTGTTAAAATAGATGTGACTAGTAAATACTGAATACAAATTATAAAAAGATTCATGACAAGTCAATATGACCAATGAGTATCTTACACACTGACTCTCCAAGTCATCTTTGGAATGGGATTGTGAATCAGACGATGCCACATCTGCAGGACATTGTAGTAAGTTTAGTCTTAATATCATATCACATTGACAGTCTATTTACATGCAACAGAATATGGTCATGTAGTTGTAAACCCTTTATTTTAAAAGGTAAATGTTTATATATTACATCAAAAAATGCCATTAAGCAATAACTTATTAAACACTGTTTAAAGTCCTCAGGCAATTATTCATGCCCAACTAATCCAAATAAAAATTAAAAATAAATAAAAAAACTAACAAGTCAAGAAATTATTAAATAATAAAACCAATTTTAAAAAGACCAGCAATTTAATAGTTTCTCGTCAGTCTGATATAATTCATAAATCAAAAAGTAAACAAAGAAATTGACAAGAATCCAGTCAAATGTAAAAATAAATAAATTAATTAAATAAAACCACTAAAATTACTCGTCTTAATTTTTAATAAAGATAATTTGGTACTGCATAATATATTTTAAAGCAAATAAATATATCCATCCAAGAGCAGTGTTGGATGCGTGTTTTCTCTAATGTGATTAAATACATCAGCAGACAGGTGCGTAACATAATGTTACTTTTATATGTATAAGCGCTTTATACAATATAATGCTTGCGACATGCGTCATGACTCGTATCCAGTTTTTATTTTGCGCGCCGCGCCGGTAATACAAAAAAACTGACAGTACGTGCCCGGCAGCAGTTTTCCCATGAAAGTAAATCGGGCACCGAAATGACAACACTAACCTGTCGTAAAGAATGTCTTGATCGACTGGGATACAGCATCTCTTTTGGCCTCCCTCTCCTTCTTTTCATGGCGTTTCTGGTACCCTGATTTATGTTTTCGTATCATTTTCAATCGGTCAGTCGGTCTCCGTCTCTTCCACCAAGTTCATCTCTAACTTCAGCTGCCGCGTCAACACTGATTGGTCCTTTTCACAAGCTAGGGTGGGACTTACGATTTATTGGGCCCCTCAGATGTTTGTCATTGACTGAATAATTAATAAATACCTTGTATCGGACTAAACCATTTTTAGGGAGGGGTGACGAGCAGATATTTGGAAGACTTATTTATCAAATTGCATGTTTCTGTGGTTTTCATTAAAATCTGTGGCATACGACTATTATAAATATTAGAATTATTCACAGAACAGGGGCCTATATAGTATAACTGCTGGATTTTGTGGGGCCCCCTGGGCAGTTGGGGCCCCTGTAATTGTCACCACTTTCCTCCACCCCTGCGCGGCCCTCCCATGGCCATTTTTATTAATGGTGGAACTGGGCCAGATCAGTCACCTTCATTCTGCTGCCAATAAGGTGGTCACATGAGACATTCATTAAATCGGTTTACTTGTAACCTATAGTTCATTGGGTTAAGTACACTTGGTACTATCCAATGGAAACCACCAGTATTGCCCAATGGATAGGCCCTCAGACTTACATTCTACATTAGGACATCCAGTATTGGAATAACTCAAGCATATTAATCAGTATATTGATTACTTTCATGACCATTCATCATATTTTAAGCAAGATAATACCATATTGAGTAAATAGCATAATATATAATAGAATTACACAATAATAGCTAGTTATAATGGTAATTAAATAATGTTTACATAAGTATAAAAGCTTACATTAAAATCTGTCATATAAATTGGTCTCTTCATTAGAAATTAGCATACTGATTGCCACCACTTTTGACAATTTTTTATAGTATTAAAAATATCTGTATGACATTATATTCTTCAGTTCTTCCCTGTTGTACCGAATATATATACTTTTCAAATTATCACATCGAAGTTAGAAATTCAAATATTGTTGACAAAATTAATTTTGTAGGGCTGCCACAAGTTTGTAAACTTTCAAAGGGTGCCGCGTGTCACTTGCAAGGATCACTTGCAGCTATATTACAAATACTTCAATAACTTATTTATCTTGAATGTAACTGGACAGTTAAACATTTACATTCCAATGAGCCCTGAGGTGGTCTACAGTCTAAAATACATCTTAATCTCTTTTTTTGATAACATATATTTATATATGTGTGTTCAGAACCCTATCACACTTACGATGTTACAGAGCAAAAATGACCCGGCCTCAAAAAATTGCTTAGAAATCACTCATTATGCTATATTATCACCACATATTGGATTCAATCTTTTTTCCAACTTAAGTTCTTTCATTTCGGACTGTTTGTATTTATATTTTCTTGCTGATATAATCGTAGGCCTCATTTATCCTGTAGAGTAGCACCTCATTTTTTGAGTGTAAAAAGCATTGTTTATGAATATTTTCACATATTAAATAAAATAGGAGAAATGTGTACTGTTTTCTCACACTATGTACTTTAAATGTTTAACAGGGGTTTGTTTTGAAGGCTTTTATTTTGTACCAAATGCACAGTCACACTTGTGTGGTGTTCCCGGTCAAGATGACTGGCCATTAAGAGTGAATGGGAAGATCACAAAAAACGACCTTTATTTGAAATGGCTTTATTTTTTTCTGTAAAGCAAAGTAAGCACTTTTTTTGAGGCCGCGGGGTCATTTGTTTACCGGGAACACCACAGGTGACTTTGGTGGCCATTTTGTTATACAAAATAAAAGCCTTCAAAACAAACTCCCTGATAAGCCTTACATACACTAGTGTGATAAACAGATGCAATTTTTCATCAGTGTTTTATTTATATTGTGAAAAATTATTCATAAATAATGCGTTTATCACTCAAAAATGAGTGCCATGCCTGCCTCTCAGATAATGAGCCTACGATTCATCATAGCAAATAGAAAATACAAACCATCCAAATGAACGATTAAGAATTGACCCAAGATTAAATCCAATCTGTTTGTGCTAATATAGCATAATGATTGATTTTATAAGTATTTTTTTTGAGGCCGGGTCATTTTGCCCTGGAACTCACAAGTCTAACAAGGTAAAAAAATCTCCCCAGAAATTATGAAAATGATCAAACATTTTTTAGAAATATTTATACCCTTTGTGAACAAAGTCACTACATTTCAGACCAATGCGATAAGATTAACTAGTATTTTCGGGAAAAAGAAAATCTCCCGGCAAAAATGACCCAAACACCACATGAGGGTTAAACAAAAATTGTGTAATTTATCTATAAGATTAACATTTTTCATCCTTTTTTTACTGTTGACAAATTGTTCATCATTTTTGTCAGTAATGTTGTAATGAATTTAACAGTACACTGAGTAGGTTACTAGATTTAAATTTACATATTCGTTAAATTCAGAATGGTCTGCAAGCCCCATCCAAGATTTTATTTACATTAGATGGCTAATTACAACGGATAGTTAGCTAGCGGCAATGTGTAAGATAACAAAAAAACTACTTGCATATCAAAATTACAATAACCTAGTGACTTTTCAGTAATAAGAAATAAAGCATATTTAGTATCAGTAAATTTGGTACAAGTCATATCATAAACCAAAGAACAATAATATCTTGCCGTCATCGTGAGGTGAAAATGAGGATGCCAAAACCAAAGAACCATCATATCCTTGCCGCATCGTGAGGGTGAAAGGGAGGATGCAAACCAAAGAACATAATATCTTTTGCCGTCATCGTGAGGTGAAATGAGGATGCACCCTCTGCATCACGCAGCAACGTCGCTGTCTGTAAATTCCTCCAGAAAACAGCGTGTGGCACACTTGAGCATTTAGATTTTTTCAGACAAAAATCTAATTTGGATTAGTTTATTACGAAATTGGGGGCAGTAACGCTTTGTGGCAGCGACAGCAAATTTTAATTTGCATCTAGTATCCTAGTTTTAATGAAAACCAGGGGACCCCCCAAGTATTTTTTTGGGTGTTATGGGGGTCCCTTAATGCTTATGGGAGGTCCAGGACCTGTGTGTGACTCTTGTGTGAGGAATCACTGACTTATAAACAGATGAGTTTGGGTGAGTTGACTGAGAGTCCTGATCTGATCACAGCTTAATTTCATATTCCAAATAACACTTGAGCGTTTAAGTCCACGTTAAGAGTGAAACTATTTCAGATCTTTTTTTTCGTCTTGTTCTGCAGCTGTGAAGCGGTGAAAGGTGATGGCGTCTTTTAAAGAGCTGCTTCTGAAGTCGCTGGAGGAATTGGTCAAAGATGATCTGAAAAAGTTTCAGTGGCACTTGAAGAAATATAAGTGTATATCAACGTCTGAAATGGAGAATGCAGATCGGTTAAAAACAGTGGATAAGCTGGTGGCTTGTTTTGGACCCGAAAAAGCTGTGAAGATCACGGTCGACATCCTGAGGAAGATGGAACAGAACGATCTGGCTGAGCAGCTGGAGAGCAAACACATTCATGGTAACGTTTAACTTACTGTGACTGTAACACGAGCTGTAACGTGTAATTGTTTAGCAGTGTAACTGTTTGACTTACACTTTCCTCTTTGCTCTGCTGAAGTGTTTGTGTGATTCATGTTTCCCAGTGAGTGATCCTCTCTCTCTCTCTCTCACAGCTCAGGCTGAAGGCAATATGAAGACATCTTATCTGCTGGAGCTCATTCAAAAGAGATACAGGGTAAATAACAATCACTGTCAAATTTCTCTCATTCTGTATGTATCTCAGATCAACACAAATGCTCAGAGACAGCAGAGAATCACAGAGAAAAGCAAGGCAAACCAATTAACAGAAAACCTCATTTCTAACTAAATTCTCCCTAACCAACAAAGTAATTCTTTTAGCTATAAACAACCAATAAATGTTTAAGAAACCTTTTCTGTAACCAGTGGTGTACCACTCATCTGTGAGGCCTAACATTATAAATATATTAAGTTACACCAACAAAACTACATTTAAGTGTAAGAACAGGTAGAAACTTTTTAACATAACAATCGCACATTTCCACTTTTTACAATGGGAGGTAAACGCTTAATGTAAAACTTTGTGCATTGCGTTCATATTCTGGGCTCTTTTGCAGAGTTTGATCTTTTAATATCACCGTCTTAATGAGTAAGCCACATTAAGCATAAAAATATACACTTAAATGATGGTGCTGTTGTCTTAGAAGTAGGCCTATAGTCAGGGCTCTCAAGTCTCACGCATTCACCATGAGACACGCATTTCAACCTGTTCACAAGCTCTCATGCCACACTTTGTATTTCTCACGCTGCTATAATTAATGGACGAATACGGAGGGAAACTCTCTGCCGAGTTCACCTACCAGCCAATCAGAAATTAGAATGTTATTGTTTCCGCGTAAATTATGTGATCCCGCTGCAAGCGCGTTTGTTACTAAGCAACATGGATGCGTGCACACACGGAGTGTAAGTTGAAAGAGCGAGACCCGGTGAATGCTTTAGGTAACTTTTTTTTAGCATTTTGATTTTACGATTCCTGGACGAAATCACTTGCCTGTGATCAAAGATAATGAGATCTGATGTTGGGGAATATAGCCAAATTCATGCTAAATTATTATTGATGCAGTCAAAAACTCTCCAGCTGCTTTGCAACCAGAAGCTTTAACTTAGCTTTGGCTACCAGAAACTAAGGAAAGTACTAGAGATGTTACAAAAATGGGAAAATATAATAAAAGCCAGACAAATTAATCCAAATAAAATAAATTGTTTTATATATTAATTAAAAAAAAGTGCCAACTAAACATCAGTGCTCAATGTACATACTGTGCACATACAGTAGGATTGCAGAACTTGCCCTGAGCATGTATGTCAAGCTCTGTGTGTGTGTAGTGCTTCACCGGCTCACTACTGTTCGGACGTGGTCTTGCTTACTATTCTGCGCTTTGCTCCCTATTTCAGTACTTTTCTCAGATTTTTCTAAGATTTTACTTCTTGCAGGATCAGTAAGTGCTCAAACACCCGTTTTTGGCACAACCTAAAACTAAAAACCCTTTGGACTGATAATACTAGGCCCAACGGGGCGGGCACCCCAACACACACCAAAGGGACTTTATGTCCTCCCACTGCAGCAGCTTTACATTCCGAAAAGGAAACCAGCTGTTTACTTCAAACAGGACGGAGAGTGAGAAAATGCGCAACTTCTACAAATGCATTGTGGCTCTTGACAATTACTTGCTTGACTTTCCAAACAGCAGACACACATCTGATCAGGGTGATATTCTGAATCGCAGCCATATCACCGCGGTATCCCAGACTGGTTACCCACTAAATCTAAGCAGGGCTGAGGCCTGGTCAGTAACCTGGATGTCAGAGCTCAACTGTGAAAACTAGGTTTACTGCTGGAGAGGTGTTAGTGAGGCAGCAGGGGTTGCTCACCCTGTATTCTGTGTGGGGGTTCCTACCACCACCCCAGTAGGTGACTGCTGGCCTATACTGTTCAACAAGCACACGCGTGCGCTTCGAGAGGAACGTGTAAACCGAAGTCCTTACTCTACCTGTGGTCATTAAAACAAATCCCAGGATGTCTTTCGAAGAGTAAGGTGTGACCTCGCCAGTCCTGGCCACATGTTGGCCCAGTTGGCCTCCTGATCATCATGGCCTTGCCTAACAATCCCCTCCAGTGGTGAAAAACATGTATTTAGTTCAACCACCAATGTGCAAGTTCTCCCACTTAAAAAGATGAGAGGCGTGTAATTTTCATCATAGGTATACCTCAACTATGACAGACAAAATGAGAAAAAAAAATCCAGAAAATCATATTGTAGAATTTTTAAAGAATTAATTTGCAAATTATGGTGGAAAATAAGTATTTGGTCAATAAAAAAATTTCATCTCAATTCTTTGTTATATACCCTTTTGTTGGCAATGACAGAGGTCAAACAATTTCTGTAAGTCTTCACAAGGTTTTCAAACACTGTTGCTGGTATTTTGGCCCATACCTCCATGCAGATCTCCTCTAGAGCAATAATATTTTGGGGCTGTCGCTGGGCAAAATGGATTTTCAACTCCCTCCAAAGATCTTCTATGGGGTTGAGATCTGGAGAACGGCTAGCAACTCCGAGGAGCCTTTGAATAATGCTCTTACGAAGCACTCCTTCGTTGGCCTCTATGTTGTAGTGTTTGGCATCATGGTCGAATAGCTCGAAAAGCCCAGCCACGTTTTCTCTTCACTTCGCCCTTGCTAGGATGGCAGTGAGTTGTTTCAGGGCTGAAAATCGCACATGTCAGCTGGTCCCACTATCTTCCTTTTCGTTTACACGTATCACGTCGTCCCGTGCGTCCCTTTTGCAAAAACAGCCCCAAAGCATGACTTTTCCACCCCCCTGCTTCACATAGGTATGGATGTTACTTTGTCGGGGATGCAACTCAGTCATTTCTTTCGTCCTCCACACACAATTGAGTTTTTACCAAAAGTTCTATTTGTTTCACTCTGCCATTATGACATTCTCCCCAATCCGCTTCTTAGCATCAAATGCTCTCTAGCAAACATATCACAGACGGCCTGACTGTACTGCTAAGCAGGGGGACCGTCCTGGCAACTGCAGGATTTTGAGTCCCTGGCGCCACACCCCCCCGCGCAGTGTGCTTTACTGTGTGGTAGCCTTTGTTACTTTGGTCCCTCCTCACTGCAGGTCATTCACTAGGTCCCCCCATATGGTTCTGGGATTTTTGCTCACAGTTATTGTGATCATTTTGACCCCACGGGGTTAGATCTTGCGTGGAGCCCCAGATCGATGGAGATTATCAGTGGTCTTGTATGTCTTCCATTTTCTAATAAACCTATGGCTCCACCCGTTGAGTCCTTTCCTGGTCACACCAAGCTGCTTACCTATTGCAGATTCTTCCCAGCCTGGTGCAGGTCTACATTTTGTTTCTGGTGTCCTTTGACAGCTCTTTGGGCTTGGCCATGGTGGAGTTTGGAGAGTGACTGTTTGAGGTTATGGACAGGTATCTTTTATACTGATAACAAGTTCAAACAGATGCCATTAGTACAGGGGTCAACGAGTGGAGGACAGATGAGCCTCTTAAAGAAGTTGTTACAGGTCTGTGAGGGCCAGAAATCTTGATTGTTTGTAGGTGACCGAATACTTATTTTACTGAGGAATTTACGAATTAATTCTTTAAAAATCCTACAATGTGGTTTTCTGGATTTTTTTCCCTCATTTTATCTCTCATAGTTGAGGTATACATATGAAGAAAATTACAGGCCTCTCTCATCTTTAAGTGGGAGAACTTGCACAATTGACTAAATACTTTTTTTCCCCACGGGTTGTATGTACTGAGTGGCTTCATCACTCTGTCTCCTCTCCACCAATGAGCTGGTGTGTGGTGGGCATTCTGGCGCAATATGGCTGCCATCATATCATCCAGGTGTATGCTGCACACTGGTGGTGGATGTGGAGATTCCCTCCTTCTGTGTAAAGTGCTTTGAGTGCCTAGAAAAGTGCTCTATAAATATAATGAATTATTATTATTATCATCATGGACCCCCTCAGCATACAGCCGGTGAGTCCGATGAATCTAGTGAATCTCAATAGTTTATACCAAGTGTAGAGGAACATGCCGAAACTGATTATCACACAAATCGATGGCACAAACAGGGAGCGAGACTTCCTGACTTTAGAGCATGCTTCCATGATTTGGGAACAGATCCAGACCACTAAGAGGGAGAAGAAAGATCTGCACGTCATATAGCTAGACCTAGCCAATGGCTATGGTCAGTGCCACACCTGCTCATAGCCTGCGCTTTGGAATTCTTCTACATCCCAGAAAACATCAGGACCATGATCATGAACTACTACCAGGACATGCACATGTGCTTTGCACTGAAGAAAGTCAACACTGGTTGGCAACAACTGGAAGTAGGGATCGCGATGGGATGCTCCATTTCTCCCATCCTCTTCGTGGCAGCATTTGAGGTCATCCTGATCGGGGCAAGGCAGGTGGTGGGTGGGGTCCGGCTGCCTGCAGGTCAGAGGCTCCCGCCCCTAAGGAGCTATATGGACGACAGCACCTGCCTGCTACAAACTGCCCCATGTACAACCAGGCTGTTTAAGAAGTTGGATGAGCTGATCACCTGGGCCAGAATGAAGTTCAAGTCGCAGAAGTCAAGGAGCCTCTCATTGCGAAAGGGGGAGAGAAATGACAGAGTCACCTTCACCATCAGCGGGGAAGACATCCCCCGCATCGTGGATCAGCCCATCCGAAGCCTGGGAAGACTTTTTTTTCCTTCGGCAGCTGTCAGAAGGCCTGTCCAAGATCAACGCAAGCCAGCTACCTGGAAAGTACAAGGTGTGGTGTTATCACTTCACCTTGTACCCAAGGGTGATGTGGCCTCTGAAGCTGTGTGAAATCCCCTCATCAGCAGTAAGCTGGATGGAGGCAAAAGCCAACTCCTTCATCCGCAAATGGCTCGGCCTACCATGGTGCTTTTCAGCTGCTGGTCTGTAGGGATGGAACTCACTCCAGCTACCCCTGAAATCCATCACCTTGGGCTATAGGCAGGAGAAGGCAAGGCTGGTGATGGAATTAAGGCACTCCTCCGACAGGGCAGTGGCTGATGCAAATGCCAGAGTTGAGACTGGAAGGAAATGGAGGGCTAAGGAGGAGGTGCAGAAGGTGATGGGAAGACTGCAACATCAACAAATTGTGGGCATGGTCCAGACAGGGCGGGCAGGCCTTGGATGGAGCGAGCCACCCATCCTATGGTCCAAGGCAAGTAGGAAGGAGAGGAATGACCTAGTTGTTGCAGAGGTCACTAGGATTGAGCAGGAGGAGCTTAGAGTAAGGTCTGTGGCACAGGGGCAGCAGGGGTGGTGGACAACTTGGGAGGGTGTCGCGAGCCGAGCAATCAGCTGGGCAGAGTTCTGGAAACTACCACAGGCTCGGCTCAGTTTCCTCATTAGGGCAACATACGACACCCTCCCGAGCCCAAAAAACCTCCACCAATGGCTTGAAACAGAGCAATCCTGTGACCTCTGCGGGACCATCAATGCCTCACTCCAGCATGTTCTGTCGGGCTGTAAAACAGCACTGACACAGGGTCGGCTCAGATGGCGGCATGACCAAGTGCTCAGGAAGCTGGCAGAGGTGCTGGAGAAAAGTCGGCAGGAGGCAAATAATCAGAGTCCATTAGAGAGTCGATGCAAGATCCACTTCCTCAGGCAGGGGGAACCCGCAATGCATACCAGCAAGAGACCACCCATCAAGCTATTAACACCAGGGGCGGGGTGGAAGATGGAAGTAGACCTGGGAAGGCAGCTCCAGTTCCCACAGGAGATATGCAGCACCACATTAAGACCAGACGTGGTGTTGTGGTCTGCAGCTGTGAAGTCAGTGATAATGATCGAGCTGACAGTGCCATGGGAGGAGGGACTGGAAGCTGCCTACGAGAGAAAGAAGGCGAAGTATGCAGACTTGGTCGTGGAGTGCAGAGAAAGTGGATGGAGTGTGAGGCTGTACCCGGTGGAGGTGGGAGCCAGAGGCTTTGTGGGCAGATCAATATCATGCCTGTTCAAGGACCTGGGACTACGGGGAGCCACACTGAGCAGATCCACCAAAGAGCTCTCTGAGCCACTGGCTCTGGCTGAAATGACGAGACAAGGCTTGAGGAGTAATATCGAATTAGGTTTTGCTGCAGGGGGTGTCAGGGAGACGTCCCTGTTCACTGCCCCGCCACCAGGAGACGTTCTGGGTCAAGGGGCGAAACGTCAATGAGCAGTGGTCCCCAGCTGAAGACCCTGCAGAAAACCACGTGGTATGCGGATCAGGTTTTCGCCTCCTCAGTAAAGAGGATGCCCTGCCATTCATCGTCCACCATAGGCACCGGGGGGGGGGGGGGGGGGGGGGGGCATAGGTTGCGACAGTCCTAATGTCATCAGAAAGACCACCTCGCTGTAATGACTAATTCCAAATCTGTACATTATTGTATGGCCGCTATCCCCTCTACAAAGTCCCTCTTTTGACAAGCGCAGTCTGCTCTGATTGGCAGCTGACCCAGTGCATTATGATTGGCCAAAACACCAAAGCTTCAGCTTTTAACATAAATCTAAAGACAGTACATAATGTCCTTAGTTTTTACAGAGTCGCGTGTCAGACACAGTGATGATGCTCGTATGTTTTTGCAGTACACAAGCCGCGATTAAGTAAGCTGACTCCACTGTGATGTGACCAGTCTCTCTCTCACACACACATACACACACCACACACACACACACACACACCCCGAGCTATACTCTACACGGTGCACCAAAACTCTGCATTGGAATTGACAGTCAATAGCAAATACTTAAACTATAAAGAAAACGTACTTACAGTCACTGATTCAGAATAAGCGCCAGATTGTCATAGCAAAGTCGGAATTGACCCATTTTTTAGAAATAGCCTTTGTGCACAGCCAGCCTTGTAGGCTACTCTCCTAGGTTCACAAAACTGTCGTCCATAAAATGCGTTGCACAAATTCGAACATCTGGGTTGTGCTGTTCTGTTGTAAATAAATCTTAACCAATGATTCCTCATTTGCATCTACTTTCGGAAGGCCAAATAGAGTGTTTTTGCTTTCGCACTGAAACACACACGTCTCCCTGACATGGCTGCTCAACACTAACTGCGGTTATGGAAACCACGCCTTCTTTCTTTGCGTGAACATTTGGGCGGCATTACGCAAATATTTCCACATCGTGATGTAGATATGTGGGGGCGTGTTTGAATGAGGCGTTTTAGCCCAGTCTGGATCAGCCTTCTCTTTTAGATAGAATAAATCCTTTTTGTGGGAGACTTTGAGCTTTGTAACTCTGCAGATCTTATACATGCACAAATAGCTACATAACACACTAAAGAAAAGGAAAAAATAGAAATCGCATCATATGACCCATTTAAGGGACACCAAATGAATCCTTTTTGTCTCTACGAAAAAAATGGCTCGATCCTCAATGAATTGTTCCACACAATATTGCTGATGTTTACTACAACATGAACAAACACGAACCACTCTCACACCCTATTAGTGATGGATCATTCATGAACGGTTCATTCATTGCGTCTATCACGTGACAAATGAACGAAAGACTCGGAAGTTAAAGTAATTATTAATGTTCCCTGTAAATTATCTTTGGCTGCATTATAATGATTTCTTAATTTGGAATATGATCAAGATTGCATAGGTGGGTGTGTTCGGAGAATTTGTCTGTTAAAAGTATAACATTTAAAGCCACTTGAATGAAATGACTTGAAAAAAGATTTGTTCATTTTGATGAAAGAGATCGAATGAGAGTCAGTAAAATGAGCCGATCTTCCCATCACTACACCCTATGCCACACTCATTTACCAGCCTGCAACACACACCCAGAGAATGACAGAGATTAATCATGTAAATTACCTCTCACTGGATTCACACAGATTACATAATTAGTCAGGTCAAGTCAAGTAACCTTTATTTATAAAGCTCTTTATACAATACAGATTGTGTCAAAACAGCTTTACAGTGTCAAACAGGAAAAATGTTTGTCAATAATGCAAGAGAACAATAACAGAGTCATTTTTGTCCAGCTAAAGTCAGTTCACTGATGATTCAGCAATGTCATCATACAGTTCAGCTCTCTTCCAATAGTGTCTGTGCAATCAGTCAAGTATCCCCAACTAAGCAAACCAAGGCTACAGTTGGCAAGGAACCATCGGTGACAGAAATGGAGAAAAAACCTTCGGAGAAACCAGGCTCAGTCAGGGGGCCAGTTCTCTTCTTGGCTTAGATAAACCAGCATGGTGTGGTTATTTCTATTAGTGAGTATTTATATTATTAGTGAGTATTTCGGTTGTACTCTAACTTTTGCACATAGCACTGGTGCTACAGAGGTTGAATGTTTTTTTAGCTCAGGCCACACATTTGTAGCACAAAATAAAAAACATCTGTACAATCTTTAAAAACACTCCAAGAATGCGTTCATCACTTAACCAGGCCCATGTGACTTGATAAGGACATTATACATGCTCTGTGGAATACTTTGAATCCTGATTGGGTCTCGCAACATTCCGATGTTTGTTGTATCCCTCGATAACAACCGGTGGAAGCTGATAACACAGGCTCATCCGGGCACCTGATGTCGGCGCTACACTCTTGCTTGGAACAGTTTTTCTTGGTATAAGCTTTGCGTTTGGTTAGCTAATAATATATTAAAACACGATTCAATATTATGTGTACAATTATTGAATAATGTCATCCTGGTATCGCGGACTCGCTCTCTAGTTTCATACAAACGCAGCTGCTGCCATTTTGCGATGATTGTTTTGTACACTGTAATGGATTATAATATATCTAACATGCTGGTAAGATTTTAAAACATTTTTGTCTTAAATCAATATATTTTATCGCCTTCATTTTTTATGTGGTGAAATGTTGTGTAATAAATGGTATGACTGCACCGTTTCCCTTAAATGTCAGTCTAGTTTGAATTTGCCGCTTGCTCCTGATCACTCTGTCGTCAGCTTGGGGGAAGGAGCGGGTTGCAATTCAATATATTCCTACATCAAATCTAATCATTTTGTGTGTCCTAATTATAATTGCTCCTCTTCGCCGGCGGTGGGCTCCCTGATCACCCTGCCGGGCGTTATTCTGCGATAACACGCCGGCTGATGTACATTACCCTTACTTAATTGTTCCATACCGGACACACAAATCCCAAACTTTAAACCTCAGAAGGTTTTCAGACAAACATTTTATTTATTTGCAAAAAATGGCCAAAAACCCCCCCCTCCCCCCCCTTCACTAAAGCGAACACCAGGTTGCTGTCCTTGTTGGTTGCGCCTGACAATTTGGGCCCAAAATCTTGTAACAGATCATATGACTAATAATAATATGATTTTACATGTATATTTGCCAAACTCTTTACCATACTCAATTATGACTAATAATACTTTATGATTATTATATTCGAAATAAAACCATCAACCAAATAAGAAACTTACTATTGTAATAACCCTATATTCACTAGAAAAATACAAACAGAGTACTTAAGAATATAATAAATAGTTATTACTACATTACTTCTAATCGTTTAATTATACACTATCAGTAATACATCAACAATACCTCATAGTATAGTTAACTGCAGGGGGCCTCTAACTATAAATCATTAGAAAGCTTTTATTATAAAATATTCAATTATTATGATAAAAATCTGTGACTAATTAATTGTTTGTAAGAAAATCTTATGCGTCCACTGAGAGGGGAAAAAAAACGCCTGTACACTTCTCTGTGGATTTTCATGTATCTACTCCAAATTTCTTTAAAGAGAAGTATTTATTCATTTATTTATTTAAAACTCATTATGAGTACACACGTAATGTAATGTCTGTTTAATTCATACTGGAAGCCGGAGGGGCGCCCTTGTGCAGAAACTCCACAAGTGAGACTCACTTGAACTGTAATAGAACTTATGATGTTCCAGGAAATCCCTTATATGGACAAAGGCATCCAGCTTTCGCTGTAGCTGAATAAAATTCAGATAGAGTTGTTTTAACCATTGAAACATAAAGACAATAAACAAAAGATTGTGACATATATTGTGAATATATGGTTTATCTGTGTTCTTCAAGCCATCTTAGGTATTTTTATAAAATAAAGTATATTTATAATGCAATAATCGACTTAGCCTTCTATCACTGTATAGAATACTATAAAATAGAATGATTTCTGCCTCATTCTGTGATATGATACCATGTCAGATCACAAAAATAAGTTATTTCAGACACTCGACTGATGTTTTGAAGTGAATTTGGAGTAAAAACATAATTAAATCTCTTTGTTGGAAAACAGGTTTGTAAACAGGTTCACACCCATGCTTCTGTTGTAAATTTATTCATCGCACATACCAATTTTTTGTAGCCCATGCAACATAGTCACATGAATGATGTATTACACTTATCTGTACTCCAATTGTCTAAATATTATAGGTTCTTACTGCTGTACTTGGGTACCATACGTGCCATTTTCCCAGGACGCGTCCCTGGCCAGGATTTCTATATTGCCTTAAATATCCAGGTTTTGCCTGTGTTTGCACTGCACAGACCGATCGGTGTATGACAAAAGTACCGTGAGAGCTATAGAGAGCAGACAGCTCCTTATGCTTTCGAATCACTCTCACGGTACTTTGATGTCAAACACCGATCGGTCTGCGCACGCAGAATCGGCGTATACATCAAAGTACCGCGCGAGAGCAATTCTAAAGCTTAAAGAGTCATCTGCTCTCCAATCACTCTCACGCTACTTTGTCATACACCGATCGGTCTGTGCAGCGCTGCTTCAAGTCAAACACACCTTATATGTACACGCATTTGCATCGCTTTGACCGTTCTCTGTAAATCCCACCTTCTCACGTGCCACAAATCTTGACCAGGACATGTCCTGAAAAAAGGGCACGTATAGTCACCCTATGTTATCAGAAAAATGCAAGTGAACATCAACCTCAGAAGTGTGGGTCAGAAACAGCGTGCATAGTTATAGGGGAAAATTCAGAGCAAAGTCTAGAGCAGGGGTAGGCAAGTCCAGTCCTATAAAGTTGCTTGAAAAAACATGCATCAAGACATTGATTAGCTTGTTCCGGTGTGTTTTATTACGGTTGGAGCTAAACTGCAGGACAGCGGCTCTCTAGGACCGAGCTTACCTACTGTCACAACCCTTTATCTGGAGGATTCCTGACCTGATGGAGTTTATTGCCAACCTAATCAACAACCACTGAACACCCTCTTCAACAACTATAACTTTCAGGCAAGTGTGTTGGAGCTAAACTTTGCAGGACATTGGCCCTCCAGGAGCATGAATTAGAATATAGAAGAAACACAGATTTTAAGTATTGTAATATGAATCACAGACCATGTCAGAGTCTACATAAAGATTTTATAATCATTATTTTATTACAAACCAATCCCTTACTCTTAGCTGACTTTTTTTCCATTTTCTCAAAGGTTCAGCTGCAGAGGACAGTAAAGCTACTCATAATGATTATACAAAGACCGTGAAGGACAAGTTAAAACAGCACTGTGAGCGGATATTGGTTGGTAATTCACAGACGGGTCATAAGAAATACCTGAACGATATTTACGCTGATTTATTTGTGGTGGAGAATGAGACTGGAGGAAGAATGGATGACCACGAGGTGAGACAGATTGAATTCAATCACAACCGACTGACTGCCAAGGACACGCTGATCCAGTGTCATGACATGTTCAAAGACCATATGGGTCGACAAAACAGAAAAGTGCTGACAGTGGGGATCGCAGGAGTGGGAAAAACTGTCTCTGTCAATAAATTCATCCTTGACTGGGCTGAAGGAAAAGAAAATCAAGATATAGTCTTAATTTTTCCACTACCATTCCGTGAACTGAATTTGATTAAAGAGGAGTACAGTCTCATGGGATTGCTTAACAAATGCTTTTTTAGTGGCCTTAAAGAGCTGACATCTCTTCCTGAAGATGGCAATAAGGTCATGTTCATCTTTGATGGGCTGGATGAATGTCGCTTCCTTTTGAGCTTTAAAGAGGGTGACAGCTTTACAGATGTTAATAAGAAAACAACAGTGAGTAAGATAGTTACAAACCTAATCAAGAGACATCTGGTTCCCTCTGCTCTCATCTGGATCACATCCAGACCAGCAGCAGCCAGTCTGATACCCCGAGACTACATTGATCAGGTGACAGAGGTGCGAGGATTCAATGATGAGCAAAAAGAGCAATACTTCATCAAAAACAGCAGTCCTGAGGTAGCTGGAAACATCATCCGTCACATCAGGAAATCCAGGAGTCTCTACATCATGTGCCACATCCCGGTCTTCTGCTGGATCTCTCTCACTGTTCTTCAGCCTCTGCTGGTTCGAGAGAGCAATGACAAAACACCCACAACCCTCACAGGGATGTACACAAACTTCTTACTTTCTCAGAAGCAACAGATGGAAACAAAATATTGCAATGATCCTGAAACTAAGCCTGAAGTCATGTCTTTTGATGAGATTATTCTGAAGCTTGGGGAACTGGCCTTTAAACAACTACAGAAAGGTAATCTGATTTTCTA
>JADLZN010001683.1:0-31316 GCA_018155175.1 Sinocyclocheilus anophthalmus
TTCTCCCATTGACAACTTTCTGGCAGAGGGCAGCAAATTTTCCTCAAGAATTTGATGGTATTTTGCCCAATCCATGTTTCCTTCTATCCTGACAAGTGCTCCAGTCCCTGCTGCAGAGAAACAGGACAGGACATCACCGCCTCCATGCTTTACTGGAGGAATGCTGTTATTTGGATGCTGAGCTGTATTGGGTTTCTGCCAGACATATCATTTGGTTGTTGAGGCCAGATTAAATTCCTTATTATTAGTCTCCGCTGCCCAAATCTTCAAGGTGAGTTTTGGCAAAGCTCAGTCTGACTGCATGTGACCTTTCTTTGACAGTGCTTTTTCCCTTGCAACCCTCCCTACACCCACATTGTGAATGTGTGATATTGTTGTCACATGCACACAGTGACCACTCTGTCATAAATTCCTGCAGCTGTTTCAGAGTTGCTGTAGGCCTCTTGGTAGTCTCTCTGACCAGTTTGCTCCTGCTCTTTCATCCAGTTTGGAGCGATGTCCTGACCCAGGGAGGTTCTGTGTTTTACCAAATACCTTCCACTTCTTTATAATAGACTTAACTGTGCTTCTAGGCATTGATAAGACCTTTAAAAAAAATTGTATCCATCTCCTGACTAGTGTCTGTTCACAACTTTATCCCGGAGATCTTTTGACAGTGTCTTGCCACCCATAATTGATTGTTTGTTTCAGTTGCACTACCAAGGACTGAAATGTTTCAGGAAAGCTTTTTTCATGCTGAGCTAATCAAAATGATCACAGCTGATCACAGTTGAAAGTCAAAAGGCTTTGTGTGCCATTGAGAAGGTGATTATCTACACCTGATTGAGTTTACATCATTTTAGAGAGTGTGCTCCTTTTTCCAACTTCGTGAATTGTTTTTTTAATTGTTTTTTTTCTGACATGTTTGTGTTCTAGTATTCACTAGAGTTCTTAGTTGCAAAAAATCAATATCAGATTGAATCGAGTAATTAGATTTGTGAGTAAAATACAGCGGAAAAAATCCAATACACCAGGAGTAAATACAGCTGGATAAAACTGTGCGTGTACACACAAAACAGTTCTTTCTGGTCCTTTAATCTGATTGGATGAGAGGAGTGCAATATTCTAGTGATAACGAGCTCCACATTCCCATTTGTTCATTTCCGCGTGCGGTGTTCTCACAGTTAGGGTCATGGCGGACAACAACCACTATAATTATAAAAAGCTGTTTTTGTGTCCTGATATATTGTAGGTTTTTAAGGTGAGATGTACTTTTATCACTTAAATCTGCGTTGGTATTAGAGATAACCTATTGAAAATTTGCTTCGGATGTTTTTGGGGACGTGAGCTCCAGGCGTTCATTTACATTTACATTAGGCATGTTTTATTATAATATTCAAAGATATACGAACACACCACATAGACACACCACAAAGACAACAAGTAGATAGATCAAAAGCTATTGTTTTTGTTTTTTTGTGTTTTTATAAATTAAAAAATTAAAAAGAGATACATATAGAAGTCGCTAAAATAGAAATAAAAGTGATTCGAGGTCAAATAAGTTGAACAGTGGTTTTTTTAGTCGTCTTGCAAGATGGTTAAGGACTCCTGCGACGGATTGATTTGGGCAGTTCTTCACCAGAGGAACAGTTTTTGGAAAAAGTCTCTGAAAGTGAGTTTGTGCCCTCTTTGAGAGGCACATAATATGCCCGTTTCCACTTGCAGAACGCAAGCTTCTTTGAGGGCCCCTACTCTGAAGGATGGGTGCCGATCACAGTTTTGGTTTGTTGGCAACATTAATGCCTTGATTTTGATGCGAGCAGCTACGACCAGTGCAATTGATTAACAGAGGTGTGACTGCGTTCTTTTCGGCTCATTAAAATAATCTTGCCAAGTGGCATTTGGATTATGATAGGTTTTGAAGAATTGCTGGAAACCTAGCCAAGAGAGCATTGTAATAGTCCAGCCTGGATTGAACAAGAGCTTGAACAAGGATTTGTTGCATGTTCTGAAAGAATGATGATATTCCTAATGTTGTATATAGCAAATCTTCAGGACCGGGCAGTTTTAGCAATGTGTTCTGAGAAATTCAGCTTATCAATCACAACTCCAAGGTTTCTGGCTGTCCTTGAATGAGTTATTGTTGATGTGCCTAACTGGATGGTGAAGTTTTGATAAAGTGATGGGTTTGTTGAAACCGCAAGCAGTTCTGTCTTAGCCAGGTTGTGTTAAAGGTGATGGTCCGTCATACAACAAGAAATGTCTGTTAGACAAGCTAACAGATGCGAGCATCTATCGTCGGATCATCAGGAGGAAATGAGAGGTAGCGTTGAGTGTCATCAGCATAGCAGTGATAGGAAAAGCCATGTTTCTGGGTGGCAGAACCTAGTGATGTCATGTAGACAGAGAAGAGAAGTGGTCCAAGTATTGAGCCCTGAGGCACCCCAGTAGCTAGGTGTTGTGACTTTGACACCTCACCTCTCCAAGATATCTTTAAGGACCTATCTGAGAGGTAAGACTCAAACCACTGGCGTGCAGTTCCTGAGACACCATTTTCCAATAGGGTTGACCGGAGAATCTGGTGGTTCACCATATCAAAAGCAGCAGACAGATCCAGTAAAATAAGTATAGACATTGAACCGCTCTTGCCATTCGACTCACAACTGAGAGCAGTGCAGTCTCAGTTGAGTGGCTGCTTTTGAAGCCAGATTGGTTGCTGTCCAGGAGTTGTTCTTGTAGAAAGGCTGAGACTGGTTAACACACTCGTCATGTTTTGGAATGAAAGTAAATGGAACAGGTCTGTATTCTCTAAAAGAGTTGGGGTTAAGAGTGGGTTTCTTAGAATGGGGGGATATTAGCCCGGTTAATGCTGAGGAAAACCACAGTGGCAGGGCTAGTTAACTATGTGCGTGATTGCAGTTACAAACAACGGCAGGAGAAATGGATTGAAGGAGATGAGATGGAATAGGATCAAGCGGACAAGTAGTAGGATGATTGAAAAGGATGAGTTTAGAGACTTATGCCTCAGAGAGTGGAGAGAAGGATGAAAACGAGTGTATGTTTGCTGGTAAGAATTGTTTGGACCATGTTTGTGTTGCGTCAGACTCACCGCCGAGAGCAGCCTTACCTCTGCCAGCTCTTCTGGAATTTGCCGCTGGCTCTGATGTCTTTATAGTGGTTAAACATGAGATATAATTATTTTGGGTAATTCTAACGGGCAGTCTTTAGTCTCATTAATCTATAATTTGTCCCAGAGCAAATAGTTGATGAACTTTAATTCAGTATACGAGCGCTTCCTTTGTACTGATTGCCTAGCACTGTTAGATGGCTGTTGTTGTTGTTTAAAAATTTTTATCAGTTCAATACATATTTTATAGAAATATAGTATTTAAGTTAAGTAGAGCTATTAGTATGGGACAGACCTACTATAGTGACTTGCTAACCAACCAAACCCTGTTTTTGAGTGATTCTCCACCCGCCCTCAAGCTGTAGCTTTAATAAAGTCCAAGTGCAAACTTAACTGTTACGAGGAAAAAGGCACACCTAGCTTATCACCGAGCTGCGAAGATGGTACGAGTACTAATAAAAGGTTGAAACATGAACGATGTGCTGCCTTTAATCAAATGACTGTTTGCTTACAGTCTCATTAACTGACAGTAGGGGGCGTTTGTACTTCATTAATCAAAGAGCAACGGCTAAACTCTGAATTACAGTCTCTGCGCCGGTGTTCAATCATTTCTCGGGTGAGTTGAGTACTGATGAATGTTCTGCTTCATCTTCATGAATAGAAATTACTCTAATAAAGCTGACATTCGAGTCTCGTGCCGGCAGGGATTGTAGGTGGGGGGAAGCGAATGGCAGCCTCTCGTTCCACCTTCAATACCACAACTTGCGCGGCACCGAGCCTCCAACTGCTACCCGGGCGCCGTTGCAAAAAATGGCTGCCCACTGCTCCGTGTGTGTGTTCACGGTGTGTGTGTTTTCACTGCTGTGTGTGTGTGCACTTTGGGTTGGTTAAATGCAGAGCACTAATTCCGAGTATGGGTCACCATACTTGGCCACACGTTACGTCACGTTAATGAGGTTCAAGTCGAGTGTTTTATGAACTGACCCGTTATCACCTGCTCTCTGATCGGATGTAAGTCACTGGCGATTCATTAATGCTTTCATTCAGTTTTCTCTCTCAGCAGAACTGAGCTTTAATTCTTTAGTTCAAAGAAATCCCAGAGATTCAACTCTCACAAACAGACGCTAATGACTTGAATAATGACTGCTTGCATCGCAAACTTTAAATTGAAGATCTGGTCTGAACGAAGCACAGCACAGGTTGAGTTTAATGGAGATCACTAATTCAAATGAGGTCTAGAGCTGCATGAACACTGACTCTAGATCAGAGATTCAGAGCGTGCTTCAGTCAGATTCAGTCAGGCTGGCTTTACTGTATTTCAAAGAGTTTATACAGTTTATATCTGGGAGACTCTCCTGAGGAAGCGTTGCCATTTTTATGTCATCAAATTATATATTCTGTTTAAGACATTCAATTTTAAATGAATGAGCTATCCAATAGAGATGCACAATATAGCAGAACCATATTGGCTAGTGGCTGATATTACTGAGATTTTTTTGTTACTTTTATATGTTGACCTTGGATAGGCCCTGTTTAATGGATATGAATATTTCCCTCATTTTGACATTTAATGGGGGAAAATGATTTAATCTTTAAAACACTAGTACATTCATAAGTCTGTTCAATGTAATTTTTAGAAAATGTCTAAATGTCTAAATGAATACAAATATGTCATACTGTGCATTAATGTTGTGGTCCCTAAATTCAAAATGAATTCTAAATTAAGAAAATTAATTTAAAATAAAATAAATACAACGATCATGATATAATTGTAATTAATCAATTAAATGTATTACATTACTTTTTTATGAATTGATAATTAATTTAAATGATTTAATTCATGTTTAGTTTTTTAATGTTTTATGTTGAGTTTACATACAAAACACCGAACAAAAATTTTATTATGGTCAGCACGATTGGGAGTTGGTCCCAAATTGTATTACTGAATTGCCTACATTTTAATTAATTACTAAATTCAGACAATTTTTATATAACTGGATCTTTTAATTTAAATATTACATCTTTAAAGTAAAGTTTATTTTTGTGTTTTAGTTTTTTAAATATATATAAAACAGAATAGAATTGTATTATTTGCCATAGCGTATTGGCATTGCCAGAATTTTAATAAAACTTATATTAAATTAAATTTTAAATGAATCGGATAATTCATTTAAATGAATGCAATGAAATTAAAGTTTAGTTTTTAGTGTATATACAAAATAACAGAATTTTATTATTCACCATAAATTTGAAATGAATTAGTTCATTTAAAGTAATGAAATGAAATTAAAGTTTTGTTTTTAGCATTTTATTTTTTATTTCTCAGCTCAGATCCTTTGTCCTTATCTGTTGTAGGTATTGCCATTAGCCAGAATTTTAATATCGGCTTTCATATTTACTCGTCTCTAAACATCATGTAAAGAAGCTGAATCCGGTTGGTCCCTTTACATGTCAATCAGACAGTGTGGTGGGCGTTGCTTGTCCTGCATGATCTAATGAGTTCTCTCTGATTGGCTCACCGTGTGTAGTGATGGACGGAAGCAGCCAGTGCATTTCCTGAACCTCCGGGCAGGATTCCCAGAGGAGTCTGGATGGCCTTTTCCCAATCCGGCCTATCCATTAGACCGTTCACCACCTAAAACACACACCCCTACATGAGCTGAATGCATGCACACAGAGAGAGACGGACACAAGCGATCTGCACACACCTCAAACAGCAGCCCGTCTCCAGACAGAATGACCAGAGCGTCCCACTGCGTCAGGTCAGCGCTCCTCACCAGATCCCGTGCGTGATTCTGACGCTCTGTAGGATCAGATCACAGCAGACGCTCAGATTTCTGTCCTGTGAGCCACTCAATAGACTTCAAGAAAAGGGCAAAAAATTCCTGTGATGCATTAAAGTCCCTATTATTGAAGTGACTTGACATTCCAAGTATGGTGACCCATACTCGGATTTAGTGCTCTGCATTTATCCCATCCAAGTGCAGACACACAGCAGTGAACACACACACACGTGAACACACACCCGAGCAGTGGGCAGCCATTTTTGCTGCGGCGCCCGGGTAGCAGTTGGGGGTTTGGTGCCTTGCTCAAGTCGTGGTATTGAAGGTAGGAGAGAGTGCTGTACATTCACACACACATCCCCCCACCTACAATCCCTGCCGGTAACGAGACTCAAACCCGCTACCTTTGGGTTACAAGTCTGACTCTCTAACCACGACTTCCATAGCCCAGAGCCCAGAGCCCAGAGCCCAGAGCCCAGAGGTCAACTAGAAGAGCTGATACAGCTGCAGAGCGAGATCTGATAGCACTGAGATGCTATTATACAGTACAGTCTGCAGTTGTTATTAATATTATTATAGCTTTTAATATTTTTAATTAGTTTTTATTTTTATATTTTCTGCTTTCATTTTAAAATTTGAGTTAAAGTTTTAGTCATTTTAAATGTGTAACCGTTTCCACAAAAATACCACAAAGCTGTTTTCAGCTTTGATAATAATCAGAATGTTTCATATTTGAATGATTTCTGAAAGATCACGTGACGCTGAAGACTAGAGTTATGATGCTGGAAAATCAGCTCTGCATCACAGGAATAAATTCCATTTGAACATATTCACATAGAAAACAGCTATTTTAAATATTCGAATACTGGGCACTAGTTTTTACTGTATTTTTGGTGTTTTTTTTTTTTATAAATAACGGCCGTGGGAGCACAAAGCACTTTTCCGCAAATCCTTTCCCCCAAACCTTTGAACATCTTTATTTTTACTAAACCTGAGTGGAATATATTGGCTCTTATGCGAATGGCTTGTGATGTTCCTCATTTGTAAGTTGCGTAAGTTCATCAATTAAATGAATGAATGTTAATTATTCAGTTAGATACAGCAGTTCATCTCAGAGCATAAGACAAATGCATGAAACTCCTATAAACGTTTCACAGTCTAAACGGTATGAAGTTTTGATCCTATGTGTGTGTGTGTGTGTGTGTGCGTAACCATGGGATGGTTGGGTGTGTGTTTGGTGTGTGTGAGTACCAGCCCTGTGGGTGTGTGTGTGTGTGGGGTGTGTGTGTGTGTGAGAGAGACAGAGAGAGAGAGTGTGTGTGTGTGTGTGTAGAGTGACTGATTCAGCAGAAATGCCAAAAGCTGAGACCACACACACACACACACACTCATTGGCTCGGCGTTAATGTGTGTGTTAACAGAGAGACGGAGCACAGGCAGAAACTCACATGAGCCCATTCCAGATCAACACATCAATCCTGCTCATTCCGTCCCGGGTAAGTGTCATAGTCATAGTAGTCAGCGGATCTACTGATCCTTACATGGACATCATTTTTAGATCAGGAGAAAACCAACCATACACCATGTTAATATAGTGTTAATTTTTACACAATTAATTACAGTTGCCCCGAATTCTCATTAATGTAACTCATCTCATACTGTAATGCATGTGTATGTTCTAACAGAACCATAATTCAGAGGTAAATAGTTTTATTTCAGGAATATTCTGTCCTATCTGTCCGGCACTCCATCCAAGCAGTCTTTCCATCCAGTGATCTATCCATCATCAGCCATCCATCTCTCTCCTACTAGTCACATCCTCTTCATCCACCATCATCTATCATTCCATCCCATCCTCTTCCTTGTCCATACCATCCACCATCATACGATCATCCATCCCTCCATCCTTCTATTGGCCATCCATCCACGGTCTATCATCCCATCCCTCACTTCTATATGTCCATCCTCCATCCACCCCCCAGCATCCATCATTCTATCATCAATCCATCCATCTGTCCCTCATCCATCGTTCCATCTATCCATTCATCTATCTACAGTATTGTTGGGTGTGCACATCACAGAGGATCTCTCCTGGACTGACAACACCTCAGCACTGGCCAAGAAAGCACAGCAGAATCTCTACTTCCTCCGCAAACTAAGAAGAGCCAGAGCCCGGGCCCCCATCATGTGCACCTTCTACAGCTGCACCATCGAGAGCATTCTGACGAGCTGTATCATTGTGTGGTATGGTGCCTGCAACGCATCCTGCAGCAAGACTCTATAACGCATAGTGAGAGCAGCTTAGAAGATCTTTGGTGTCTCTCTTCCCTCTCTCCAGGACATTTACAGCCCCTGTCTCACTCGCAAAGCCCTCTGCATTACGGGTGATCCCACCCACCCGACACACAGTTTCTTCAGTCTGCTGCCATCAGGGAGGATACTGCGAGTCTCCAGGGCCAGGACCAGCAGACTGAAGACCGCTTCATCTCCATCAAGCTGTCAGAAGCTGAACTCCCTCCCGACCTTGGGCCTCCCCTCCCCTCCTTGCCCACGCACTCTCGGAACTTGACCCTCTACTGGACTCCTCCCACTCCCCCTCCCAACATACACACACACACACACACACGGTCCTTTAATCAGTCTGAAAATAAAGCTCTTTTGCACTCCATCAATTTGGCCGACAATCCTTATATCTGCACTGTTGTTTACTTTACTGGTTTGCACTCTATCTTCCATATACCTTGTGCTTTATATATATATTTTTACATTTTTACCTTATTTGTATAGTTGTATTTTGTTTTTTGTATTTAATCTGTACCTATCTGTATTTATGTTTTCTGTATGCACCCAAGGGTCTGAGAGTAACGCAATTTCAATTCTCTGTTTGTATGTGCTGTACATGTGGAAGAATTGGCAATAAAGCAGACTTGAACTTGACTTGACTTGACTTGTTCTATCCATCCATGTATAGGGAACACAAACGGCACAGTTTCCTGAGAGTAAATCATGCTCAACTGATGTGCAAACACACGTCTAACTACACAAACACACTGATGGATGTATAAACAGATCCAACTGCATCAGCATCAGCACACACACACACACACACACAGGGCATCGATCGTCGCCTCAGATTTGTGTGTGTTTCACTGTCGTATTATTCGAGTTCATAAGCTCTAACATTAAGCTCTTTCTTCCCGATAGCATTCCTGCTGCTGTCTTACTAATACGGGTTTATAATATGAGCTGCCAGCTGTATCCATGAGATTGGAAGTCTAGGTTACTTGTTTAACCTCGTTCCCGGAGGAGGGAACTGAGAGTTATGTCAGTCATGACTGACGAATTTGGGATCTCGCACGAGAGCCCAATCACCTTTGAGTTTTAACTAAACAAGCCAATGACAGTTGGCTTGCGTGTTTCGCCACGCGCACCCCGCCCCGCAGCGCGGGTATAAAAGGATAGCGCGTGCAAACGCACATCAGTTTTTCGATGAGGATCCGAGACTACGTGCCCCGGCCGTATAGCGGTGGTACAGCAACTGTGGCAACTGGACGTAACGTCTCCGTTCCCTCCTTCAGGTAACGAGGGTTACACAAGTAACCTAGATGTTCCCTTTCAGTCAGTCATGTTCTACGTTACGTCAGTCGTTACTGACGAATTGGGATCCGTATGGAATACGCCACTATTGCTGACCCCCTCCAGGGCCCTGCGGAAGCCGGCAAGTCCCCCCAAACCAGCTGGGGCGGAAGATAGGACAGCTGCTAGGCAGAGGTGTCCGCCACTGCTGTTCCATACAGTGGTCCATTGGATAACACTGGGAAAGCGGTAACACCCATTGGGACGCCTACGGAACCCATCCCGCACATTAGGAGTATCTGTGGAATTACCATATGGACTGTGTTCCCATGGGCATACTCTATGGAAGTCGCTGCTGTAGACCAGCCGCCTGGGGTGATATCCTACACTGCAAGATGGCAGTGAACGACTGCCAGGAAGACACGGGCTCACCGAGAGGGTAGCCGTACCGGTGAAGAATAACCTGTGGGAGCACCCTATTGGGAATCACTACCACACGCACCTACCCAGCACAAGTCTGACCTTGCATCCACGAGTGCTGAGCCTTGCGTCTGGCGCTCCGCCACGCCTGACCGCCGGGGGTGCGGGAGGAACTCCACCAGGGTCCGCCATGGGGAACTGATTGAGGAGCAAAAAAACGCACGTATCCGGTCCGTAGAGGGGAATTGCGCAGCAAGCGTGATCGACACCGAGCGGTGGGGGGGGGTGGGGGAGTCCGGTGTACTGCCTACCTGAGGCGAGTACACGAGATGACACGTGCTCTACACGGAGATTATAGAATCTCTCAAACGTGTTAGGCGTCGCCCAGCCGACAGCTCTACAGATGTCTGCTATCGAGACACCCCGCGCCAATGCCCATGAAGATGCCACTCCTCTCGTAGAGTTAGCTCTCACTCCGAGGGGGCATGGTAAACGTAGGGCCTGTTATGCCAAGACTATAGCCTCCACTAACCGGTGGGCAAGTCTTTGTTTGGAGACAGCCCTTCACTTCTTCTGTTCTCCAAAGCAGACAAAGAGCTGGTCTTAGGTCCTGAAGCTCCGCGTACGGTCCGCGTAAATGCGCAGAGCGCGAACGGGACAGAGCAGAGCGATGGCTGGGTCTGCTTCCTCCCGGGGCAGCGCTTGCAAGTTCATCACCTGATCCCTGAAAGGCGTGGTGGAAACTTTGGGCACATATCCAAGCCGGGGCCTCAAGACAACGTGAGAGTTACCCGTACCGAATTCTAGGCACAAATAGTCGACCAAAAATGCCTGCAGCTCCCCTACCCTCTTGACCGAGGCCAAAGCGGTGAGGCGCGCTGTCTTTTACTGACAACACCTTAAGCTCTACTGACTGCAGAGGCTCGAAGGGCTCTTCCTTCAAGGCCGCCAGGACCGAGGGGTGATCCCAAGAGGGTAACAGGTGAGGGTGTGGAGGATTTAGCCTCTTTGCCCCTCTGAGAAACCTGATGATCTGGTCGTGCTTCCCTAGAGACTTACCGGCTACTGCATCGTGATGCGCGGCAATGACGGCAACATACACTTTCAGGGTGGAGGGAGACAGCCTTCGCCCCAAGCCATCCTGCAGGAAAGAAAGCACGACTGCGATCGGGCATCTTCGTGGGTCTTCCTGGCGGGAAGAGCACCAACCGACGAACCGGTTCCACTTCAGCCTGTAAGCGTGTATGGTAGACGGGGCTCTAGCTGAAGCGATTGTGTTTTACTACCTCTTGGGGTAGGCCACTTAGAACCTCCGCGTCCCGTCCAGGACCATAAGTGGAGATTCCACAAGTACAGACGCGGGTGCCAGAGGGTGCCCCATCTCTTAGAAAGCAGATCCTTTCTCAGAGGAATCGGCCAAGGAGGGGCTGTCGCGAAGAGCATCAGTTCGGGGAACCAAGTCCGACTGGGCCAGTATGGTGCTACCAAGAGGACCTGCTCCTCGTTCTTCCTGACCTTGCACAGTGTCTGTGCGATAAGGCTCACTGGGGGAAACGCATATTGCGTAGGCCCCGAGGCCAGCTGCACGCCATTGCGTCCGTGCCGAGGGGTCCCTCGGCCAGGGAGTAGAACAACTGGCAATGGGACGTGTCCGGAGAGGCAAACAGGGCTACCTGAGAGTCCCCAAAGCGTTTCCAAATCAGCTGGACTGTCTCGGGGTTGGAGTCGCCATTCTCCCGGAAGGGCGTGCTGACGTGAGAGCTCGTCGGCTGCACGATTGAGCTCGCCTGGGACATGAACGGCTCGAAGCGACCTCAGATGCTTCTGACTCCATAGGAGGAGGTGGCGGGCGAGTTGCGAAATGCGACGGTAGCGTAGACCGTCCTGGTGGTTGATGTACGCAACGGTCGCAGTGCTGTCCGTACGGACCAGTACGTGCTTGTCGTGTAGCAGTGATTTGAAGCGGCGCAGAGCTAGCCATATTGCTTGCAACTCGAGGCAGTTGATATTTCACTGCAGTCGGGGCCCCGACCAGAGTCCCGCAGCTGCATTCCCATTGCACATTGCACCCCAGCCCCTGGTGGAGGCATCCGTTGACACAACAACATGCCTGGATACTTGCCCAAGGGATACTCCGTCCGAAGAAAGGCAAGATCTGTCCAAGGACTGAGGGTCTGACGGCAGAACGGGGTAAAAGAAACCCGGTAAGTGCCGTGCCATGCCCATCCCGGGACCCGGTCGTGAAGCCAACGCTAAAGCGGTCTCATATGAACCCGAGCGGCGTGACAGCGGCTGCAGATGCCATATATCCCAGGAGCCTCTGAAACCATTTCAGTGGAACCGCCGTCTTGCACTAGAAGGACCCCAGGCAGTTCAGCATCGACTGCGCACGCTCTACTTAGAGACGTGCCGAGAGGTTGACCGAGTCGCTCCATGCCGAGAAAGGATCCTCTCAACCGGAGAGAGTTTGCTCTTGCCCAGGTTGACCCAAAAAGCCCCCTCGCTCCCCCTGATGACTGAGCACCAGATCCCTGGTTCGCACACTGCTCTCGGGACTGGGCCAGTATGAGCCAGTCGTCGAGGTAGTTAAGAATGCGAATGCCCGCTTCCGTCAATGGAACGAGGGCTGCCTCGACGACCTTGGTGAAGACACGAGGCGAAAGGGATAGCCCGAAGGGGAAGACCTTGTACTGATATGCTCGCCCTTCGAACGCAAAGCGGAGAAATGGTCTGTGTCGAGGGAGAATCGAGACATGAAAGTACGCGTCCTTGAGGTCGACCGCTGCGAACCAATCGAAAGGACGTACGCATTGAAAGATGCGTTTCTGCGTCAACATCCTGAACGGGAGCTTGTGAAGGGCTCGGTTCAGTATGCGCAGGTCCAGGATTGGTCGTAACCAACTGCCTTTCTTGGGTACGATGAAGTATGGCTGTAGCAGCCCGACCTCAGCTCGGCTGAGGACCGGGCTTTATCGCAATCTTTGGTTATTGACCAAGATGCTTTTGCCTTATTGCCATATTTTGTTGCTTAATCTTTGGGTGTTTACCTATGTTTGTGCTTAATCTTTTGGGTGTTGACCATATGCTTGTGCTTAATCTTTTCAGGTACGGCTTAAGAGGAGCCGCTATTCTCATCTGCTTGTAAAGGACGATCACCCCTTTTTTGCGACTCTTCTCCTGTCATGTCAGGCTGCCCCAGCCGCTGCAATGTCAGAGGACATGCTCCTCCTTTCAGATACATCATTTTGTGGTTGGGGGTGTGACAGCCTATGGTTATTTGGGGTATTCTGCTCCGCCCTCCCTGCTCATTCAGGAAAGGCTGCATGGATGAGCGGGGAGTTTTTGACCAGAACAGAACCATACCACCAATCCACACTGTATGCAAAGTGTTAATCATTTTGACGATAGTGGACCTGACAGAAATACTATTATCAAACCTGCTTCACTGTGTATTTATATTTGAAAAACTATTTAAATGGCGAAAACAAAACACCATAGTGACAGTCAATAAGTCACGTAAAATATTAGAAAATTGAATGTTTTTATGACAAAGCAAGTTTATTTTGGGTTACGAAATATCATGTGGTGGGACTGTCATGTGGTGCCATACGAAAATATATTTATAAATTAATTCATGAATTTATTTTTATAATAATAAAACAAAAATGCTTTAAAACATATTTTTAATCATTTTTGAAGATATTGACATTCACTCACTCATATTTAGGGTGTAAAGAAAATAGTTAATTTAATTTAATAGTCATTAAAGCCTAGCCATTTTTCAAAACCATATGAAATCAACAAACACATTTCTGTAAATTTTAAACATGTTTTAAACAAGATTTATCCTTGTTTGTCATTAACTCAACTGTTTGGGAAAGTAAAATCTAAAAATTAACTGGTAAGTTCCAAACATAGAGATGCTCAAGAAGTGAGTGGTTAACTGCAGTTGCCCAACAACAAGTGGGTAAAAGACTGGAGAAAAAGGAAGGAAATAAGATCATCTGATTGCCTGCTAAACTTCAGACATTGACACCACATTTCTTTACCCATGTTTTAACTTGAAACAAATGCAGTTAATGTAGGAGCTATTGTGATAAATGGCTTGAAATTAATGAGTGCTTGCCTCACTACGTTCTTGTTGTTTTACTCTAGACAAAGAAGTGAATTATTTTGAAAGTTAAAGCATGGACTTCAGAATCGCATCAGTGATCCTACTTCTACACATTTCAGGTAAGATTATTGCGTTAATAGATTGCAGTTATTTCATCAAAATTTGTTCCAACACAGACTAAAGACATTTTAGACTTTAAGGAGAGATGCCTCACTGCTCTCATAGTGAATCACTTGGTTTGTCAGATGAGAATCTCTCCATCAATGCAAACCTTTTGGTTTCAGTGTTACTTTGTTAATTTTCTTTTCTTCCTTTCTGTCTTTTTTTTTTTTTATCAGGCTCTCTAACATTGAACCACATCTCTGTGATCTGTGAAAACATTTGTGCTCTGAGGGAAACCAATGTGCAATTGAAGTGCTCTTACGATGACACCAACATCAAAACTGTGTTCTGGTTCAGCGAGAAACAAAGTACAAACTGGAGAAAAAACAATGAACCTGAAGATTTGACTTTAGACTCAGACTACTCAGGACGGGTGAAACAGATCGTTGGTAAATGCGAAGCAGAACTCACAATATCAGACGTGAGAGAGAGAGACTCTGGAGAATATCAGCTCATGTTCATCATGAAGGATGGAGTTAAACATCTCAGCTCAGCGGCCGTCAGTCTAACAGTCACAGGTGAATCGAGATTCTGGTCACTTCAGCTGTTTTCATTCATCAAGTTTTATTAATTTTTACATTAATTCAGACCTGCAGGTGAGGATGAATCCTGCATCTACAGACCAGAGAACTGAGACAGTAGAACTGATCTGTGAGACTTCCTGTGATTTGACGTCCAGACCTAAGAATTACTACTGGAAAAAAATGGACAATATGAAAAAGATCTTAGTCATTCCAGGAGCATTGAAGTTTCACTCAAAGCGGCTGCCAGTTACTCCTGTTTTCTTACTATAGATCTTATGAACTCCTCCTCTCCTGTATGTGAGTGACACTTAATATTTTTATTGAATTAGCACTAATATAATATCAGTGTTTGTTCATACATGAGTATATGAGGACACATTTAAAGGTATTTTCATACCAAGATTAAAGGGGTCCTATTATGCTCTTTAACAAAGTCTTGATTTTGTTTTGGGGGGAGTTACTAGAACAAGCTCTCTACGAGGTGTTCGAAAACCCACACATTATTTTTTACATATTTACATTTTACACACCGCTCTCGCCCTCTCTGGCATGAACGGCTCGAATAGTTCTTTTATCAAATGAAGGCCCGCCTTCTGAACTACGAAATGTGCTGTGATTGGTTAGCTGGGCCAGGGTGTGTTGTGATTGGCACCACTTGTCGGCGCCTGCTTGGGAAATGTCATGCCCCTTACCATAGCCGCTTGCGAGCTTCAGTGAACTATGCATAAATCAATCACTATCAATTTGACGGGATTAAACCCGATGATTGTACCACATCAAGTTCGCGCCTTGGAACTAGCGGTCTTCTCAAAGTGATACCACGTCGTTCTTCTTAGTGCAGTCAACCGATCTTGTCCCATTCGTCGATATAGTGTGATATCCAAATCCCGGAAAAAAATAGTTTTGTAGGTCCAACGAGTCGTTCGTTTAGTTTTTGGGGGGGGGGGGGGGGAAAAATGATTCTGTTAATAAATCTCCTTTGAAGGGACGTTGAGCTTTGTAAAACTTTTGCAGCACTCTATGTTACAATGCTCAACAGCACATTCAGCCTACTCAAGTGAAAAAGCCAAAGCATTTAGGACCCCTTTAATGTTCGTCATGTAAATTCTGTGCAATTTCCGCATTTGTGTGTCTAAATAGTGCCATTACGTCACAAAATTATGGACTTGGAGAAAGACCACGAGGACTTAGTGTGCCATTTGAGACAAGAAGCCTGTCAAAAACACCCAGAATATTGATTGTTGTTCTTGTCACTTTGATTTTGCCACATTACAGCACTTCACAATACACATACAGTAGTTTTACAGAATATCATAATGTTATTTCAATAATGCCTTCAACAAGTTTTAGGGCTGGGTGATATATATAACGATGATACAAGTGATCATCCGGATTTAGTTCTAGCTGTATTGTATTATAGTGCTGTCAAGCAGATTAAGTGTAAAGGCTTTTGTATGGCTTTGTTTTATTTATTTGGTGTTGAAATCAGGTACAAATAAATGTCAGAGAACCCTATTCTTGGCCACATGTCAATGTTCATGGACCACTGGTTCTTTAAGTCATAAGGATCACTGTTGAGTCCAACTGCCTTTAATTTAAGCAGATAATAATTTGTTTTACTCCTGTTTTTACAGTTTCTCCTACTAGTGCCAACCAAGTTGCAGGGTGTTCTTCCACTCACTGAGTGGGTGTGTTCCATTGCATACCCTCGATACTTTTCCTAAGTAGTAATAGAGATAGTGTGGATTTAGTGTGCTTTAAAGGGATAATTCGCCCCAAAAAAAAAAAAAAAATTTGACTCTCAAGTGGTGGTAACTGCTGACTTGCATTTTATGAATCACCATGTACCACGGTTTTAGCTAAAAATCTTCTTTACTGTTTTAATCAAGAAAAAAAGTCACCTACATCTTGGATGACCTGAGGGTGAGTGAATTAACAGCAAATTTTCATTTTTGGTGAATTTTTTTTTTCCCCCTTTTTAAAAAAAAAAAAAGGGGGGAGCCTGAGCTGTGCTTTTTCCCAACCGGGGACGGTCTTGCACACCTACTTCCTGTCTCATGTTCATGTTCTCTCAAGTCACAAATGTGTGCATCAGCAGCCCAGGGCCAGCAAAATAGTCTGTGACTGATCAGCTCTAGGTTATAGTTTTATGTACTAGCAGCAGCTCCGTTTATGTGACCAAAAGCCTAAATCTTATTGTTTGGAAAGTTTACTTCTCAATGCGATGGGTGGGAAAGAGATCAGAACCCCTCTCCCATTAACAGCCATTGAGTCCAATTAAAATCATAAAATGTTTATCACATTGAATTTTCACACTGAACATTCATCTTGACGTGAACAGACCTTAAATGTGAGTTTCACAGCAGTAATCTGTCTCTTTCAGGCATTTCTAAGAGTGGCTGCTGGGATGTGATTTACACCTCTAGAAGAGTCTGTGCTTTGGTGGGCTCAACAGTAGACATTTCCTGCACATACTCACATCCCTCTGGTTCTACTGTATATAAAACATTCTGGCATTACGTTCGGCCTGGTGACTTTAAGGATCTGCGTGAGGAGCATCAGTTTGCTGGTCGTGTGGAGTATGTGGGGAACAAACTGAGAATCAAAGAGCTCAAGATCAGCGACTCTGAAGAATATCGATTCAGGATCTTCACTAACACGACAAACGGCAAATACTCTGGATCACCTGGAGTCATTCTTACTGTTACAGGTAAATTATCATGATAAACTGATTGTTCAAAATGTTTCCTTTATAATTTCTAATAGGCTATTTTATTTTCAGATGCTCAAGTGAAAAGCAGCCCATCTGTTGTATCAGAGGGACAGGAAGTGATATAAAGCTGTTCAACTAAATGCACTCTGAACAACAAACATACTTACATCTGGTACAAGAACGGACAACAGGTAACGGATGGATTCACTAAAGACAACAAGCTGTACCTGGACTCAGTCAGCAATGAAGAGCTTCACCAGTATTCCTGTGCTGTAGAAGGTAACACATCTCTCAAGATACATGCACTTTAGTGTGAAATGTTTGCAGCGTTCAGATAAAGTACTTAATATTTAGTTAGTGTTTTAATATCATAAGTATATTTCTCTTTTTCTTTGAGTATATCTGAGTTTGTTTCATGCTTCTTGTTTTAGAAGCCCGAGAAATCAAGTTGAACCTAGTTTTACCGAGCACTGTAATCATACTGTCCGTGTTTCTGATTCTTGCACTCATAGGAGTCCTGTGGTACAGGTAAATATTTGTTTTCATCTATTGTGTCAGATTTTAGGGCTTCTGTGCAAACTAGGGATGCACAACTTATTTTACTGATGTTTAAACTAACCTTTGTAACTGGCTAGTCTAAAAGGAAGAAACCTTCAGAATACAATTAAAAACATTGCATGTTTATATGATCCATTTGAAATACTTAAACTATGAATCAAAAAGTCAAATAATTCCAGATACCTTATTCAAATTGTTCTTATTTTTCCATCCACCAAGCGCTTAAAATTTACAACACTGATGGCAACAAAAGCAGCAGACAGGATGAATGAAAATTCTGTGCATATACTATAAAGCTGTGCATATAACCATATATTTTATTAGGCATTGTACAGAGATAACTTGAAAATGTGAAGGAAACCTGAAGAAACTTATCTTTCATTCATAATGTTTACTTATTTAAACCGGTAAATACTGTCTCACACCTAGCTCGTCTTGTAAGAGGACATTTCTCTAAGTCTGCAGTGACAAGAAGAAAATGCATACATGCAAGATCTGAGGTGAAATTAAAGGAATTTGTTTTCTACTCCAGATATTTACTTTTCAAAATATCGTATTTTTAAAAACGTAACATTAAAATTACTACATTTCAATTTTCAATCTCGACTTGCATCAGCAGCTGTGCTTTCTTATTTGCTGTGGGAATTCTGCCAGATCTAGTTGTTAAAGTCAGACTGAAATGATCAGGGACCATGTGAACTCTTTCCAGCTATTGAGATCCTTGAGAACAATCTGCAGAGCAGTAGGTGCTACACACAGAAGAAACAGCACAAGTTTTGATGGACTTTTATTCTACCCTTATTTCTTCTGTTTTTTAAAGACCCCCTGTGTGAAACTCAAGTTTTTAATGTTGTTTACATGTGTGTCTGGCGTTTTTAATATGCTTAAAGATAAACCATGTGCAAGTTCATCAGTCAGGCGAGTTTTCTCCTTAAAACTGCGCAAGGTGGCACAATGTAAATAGGACATTAACTGCGCATTGATTATAACATTAATGAAATCGCGATTAACTAAGAGGAGTGATAGCTTTTTGGTGGTTATAAGGGGATCACTCTTTGTCTTTCAAGGCTGTAATCCATTCAGAATTGGAATACATCGCAAATATACACTCACACACTCCAAGAAAAGAAAGGCATGTCGTGGAGACGCTGTGTGTTTCGTTGTGAAAGCTAAACTACTTTCTCTGGCCTTCCAAAGAGGACACAACTAGAAAAAAAAAAAAAAAAAAAAAAAAAAAAAACAGATGGGTAGTTATATTTACAACACTTTCCAGAACAGTTTAACCCAAATATTCTAAGTGTGTGCAATGCATTTTATGGAGGAAGGTTTCCTGAACCTGGTAAGGGGGTAACGTTTCCGTCACACGCTTGAGGAATTCGGGCCAATCACAACGCACTGGATAGCTGGCCAATCAGAGCACACCTTGCTGTAAAAAAGGTTACAGTTTCAGAAAGGCGGGGCATAGAGGAGTAACAATAATGTACAGTTTTGAAAAATAATGTGTTTTTGAACCTTAAACCGCGTAAACCCATTGCATTACACCAAATGACCCCTTTAACTGTGAAACTGTAAAAGTGGAACAGGTCTGAGTTAGTGTAAATGAGTTAAGGCGGGAACTAGGTAGCATATTCATGGATCTGCGTAAACTCAATGAGGTAATGAGTATCATAAACCCTTATTAGCAAGTACCAGATATAGGGTCCATGTCATAAAATACTTAATACGAATAATTTGTATGTAACTGTCAGTTTACTAAAACATTGTAAGCACATGTCATTTCCACGTTATTCAAACAGCGATAACACAATATACCGAAAGTGAGCAAAGAACATTTAGGCTAAATTATGAAAGAATATATGACTATAGTCTAGCGCAGGGGTGTCCAAACTCGGTCCTGGAGGGCCGGTGTCCTGCAGAGTTTAGCTCCAACTTGCCTCAACACACCTGCTGGTAAGTTTCTAGTATGCCTATAAGTGCTTGATTAGCTGGTTCAGGTGTGTTTAATTGGGGTTGGAGCTAAACTCTGCAGGACACCGGCCCTCCAGGACCGAGTTTGGGCACCCCTGGTCTAGCGCGAGTTTAAGCACTCTCAAAAAAACTCCCGTTATAATCAGTGAAGCTACACTGTATGATGAATAAATCTCTTGCTTGTGAGGGCCTACCATCACCGGCACATAGGCACTTTGTTGTTTATGATGAGAGAATTCACGTGAGAGCTGAATTCAGTCAGCGAGCGTGCACACTGAACAAAACTCCAGCGTTTCAGCTCATTCATTTCATTTTCACTTTATTCCCTTTATTTTACGTCAAAAAAAGGGGAAATGAGCAAAAGATCAATCGTATGTAGGAAGCTATCGCTCATCTAGCAAAAATAGGTTAACATATCACTATTGTTATGCTATGTTGCTGTTATTACACACATAGGGCAACAAATCATACAGTAAAATGTGATATCATATCACAATTGGTTGGCTGTTAGGATTGTGAGGAAGAAGTCTTTCAGTCTTTTAGATCCTTAAATTTTTTTTTACATGATGCCTTTTAAACAGGAGGAGAAAGACTAATTCACCTCAACAGCATGAGGACAATAAGAGGAGTGTACAGGTGAGAGGATCTGAACAAACGGATTTAATTTCACATGCGCATGCTAAAATATATTTTGCGTTTGGTCACTGATATTTTGTTTTCTGTCCTCTTTTCTGCCCAAACTCTCAGTCGGATTCTGCTGAGCTGTGTGATAATGCTGCAGCCTTGTCTACGGTCTGCACACAAGAAGTTCACATAAAGGATCAGGACGTTCATTATTCAACTATTAATTTCAAGCAGTCTCACACAAAGAACACAGCTTCAGTTCCTACTGCTGTTCATTCAACCACAGATGATGTTCATTATGCTGCTGTGAAGTTCAGCTGAACCTTAGCTAAGCCCCAGCTTAAAATGTACCTACAGTACTGAACAACCCAACTGTTGCTGTCTGCCATATTGTGACCAAGCTTTTGCTCATATCAAATGTCTATGAATGTCCTGTATATTTGCATAGTTTTACAGAATTTTACAGAATTTACTCAAATTTATGGACAAAATGTTGAAGTGACTCATAGGTGCCCGTAGATAATATATGTAGTTTTTTTTTCATTAAAGAATCCAGAAAAAGAAAACTGTATCATTGTTTCTGCTGCTTAAAATGGAGCCTTGCCATTACAGAAAATAATTAAATATATTAAAATATTTTTTTTAATTCTAATTAACAATGGAATTTAATTCTAATTAATTCAACGATTTTGAATGTGTTTTTGATCATATAAGAGCAGCTGGGTGAGTATAATATGGCCCCAAATTTTTTTTGGTAGTTTATATGGACATAATCAGTTTTTTTATTTATTTATTGCATTACATGTAGTTTACTATAATAAAATAAGAATAGGGTTAATAAAGACAATTATCTACATTTAAATTAAATGATTCTCACATTTTAATAACATTTTTAAAAAGTATTTCAGCTTCATTAATGATTAAATGTCAAAGCAAAGTTGTTTTTGAGTTGTGATTTTCTTCTTTTATAAACAAAAGACAAGGAAATTCTATTGCTAAACTTTCAAACAAATTCCAGTTACAAAACTGATGTCATGTAGCCTCATTATGTCTTTTAAAATAATGTTTTATTGTATTATTATATTATATCTATTATACAGATTTACATTATGCAACTAGATTATTTTTATAAGCAGCATATTCTTGAAAACAAAAATGCTTTTCTTAATTAAAATGAGACAAAATGGAAAACAAATAATATTTTAAGGCATTTCATCCTTGTCGTTATGGAATGAAATGGACATATTTTGTGTTCTATGTGGGATTGTATTGTGGTGCCCCAATCTCCAGATTTTGGGGGAAAAGAAAAGCGGCTTCAGAATAGAGCAGCATTCATTGATAAAACAAAAAGCCTACTTCTTTTTAAGCCTATTCCATAAAAGCAATGAATGTTTAAATTGAGGTTTTAATAGATGCTGGTGCTGGTCTTGAAGTTATCTTGAGTCTTACCTTGTCCACTAGTAAGAGACGTAATTGTCACGTTGCTACTGTGAGAGAGTGCGGAGCGAGGAACGAGGAGACAAAGAGTACATCAATAAGGAGATTTAATTGTATCAAGGGAACCAGGAAAACACACGTAGCAGAGTCACAGAATACCGGACCAATACAGAACAGAAAGCGGCGCCCCCTCTCTCCTTGCTTGTTTTCCTTTTTTGAAAAGTTTTTGCTTCCGTTTGTTTCTCACGACGGCGTGGAAATAGTCACTCTGTTCTCCGCTGCTGCTCCTGCCTGATCTCCAGAGGAAACCTCCGTCCAGCTCCTCGTAAGCGCTTCCCAGTCCCTGAATCCAGCCCAGGGTGGGCTCCTGTCCCCGAGTTTAGCACAGAAAGGGTTCCAGTTCCCATGTCCAGCCCAAGGAGGGCTCTAGTCCCCAAGTCAAGCCCAAGGAGGGCCACAGTTCCCGAGGTAGGCCTACGGAAGGCCTCTAAAGACGATATTCTCCCCAATAATTTTTTTTTTGGGGGGGGTCCATCCGTGTGGCCGGGACGAGTGGCGAGGCCAATGGGCCACGGAGGAGGTCCGCCATGGCCTTTGAGTCCCTGCTCCGTGTGGCACCTGAACTGTCTGCTACCCGTGGCCTCCTGAACTGTCTGCTCAGCCGGGACTCTGAACTGCTGCTTCCGACGTGGTCTCCTGAACGTCTTAAGTCAGACTTTGTTCCTTGTTTTGTGTGGGTTTTGCTCCCCATGTGCCTTCCTTGCCCTAATTTGGTCCTTCCTGTTTCCTGTTCCAATTATGTTTATTGATCCCAGGTGTTTCTCATGATTTCTTGATTTTAGTCCCATAATATAAACTGGTTTCTGGTTTCCTTTTCTGGAAGTATGTCGATCCCCGTTCCCTACATGTGATTCCTGTGAAGAAAATAAAGTCTATGTTATTCTGGATTCTCCTTAGTCTCCTCGTTCTTTCACAGGCAAGGTTATTTTCGTAAACGAAACTAAAATTAAAATGATGATGAAAAAACAATTTCGTAAACTGAAAAAAAATTAAAAACGTCAAAATAATTGAAAAACAAATTAAACTAAAAACAGTAATTGAAAAACTAACTGAAATAAAATAAATAATCGTTTTCATAATCATAACGTTCTCACCCCTTGGCGTAAAAATATACTAGCTGTGTGGAGGTTTAGGGAAATAGCCTACCTGTAATGGCGCATCACGCACATTGGGTTATCTGATGGAGAGACGCAAAGCAGTTTAAAGCCTGCACGCAGGACCGCATTAAGACCTAACTGGGCCCGGGCGCTATGAATTAATGCAGGGCCCCTATTACAAATATAAGATTATATATTAATATTATTAATATATATATTATAAATATATAATATATATATAATATATATATATATACTATATATATATAATATATATATAAATATATATGCTTTAAATGGGAGGGGGGTTTATCCTATGCAAAGTGATGCATTGAAATTATAAGTCTTGTCAATAAATAAAAAATAAAAATAAATAAAAAAACTATGCCTAAGTAAAACGCAAAGCGTATACTTAAGACAAGTTAAAACAGCCACAAATTAAAAAAAGGGACCTACTCGAAAACACTTATAGCACGAATAAGAAATTATATGGATAAAATAAATGTACAAATAAACAGAATAGTCGTCACTGTCTAAATTCAATATACATTTATTCTTATTTATTTTACAAAAGTGATTCGGTCAAGGACAGTGAGTGATTTTCTTTCTAATGTTTGATTAACATTATTGACATAAATTTTAACAGCAGCTAAATTAGGCTGCTTTAGAGGAATAGCTCACCCAAAAATTAAAGGTCTGTTGTTGTTCTAAACCTGTATGAGTTTCCTTCTGCTGTTGAATGTAAACGTATATATTTGGAACAATACTGGTAACCAAACACTGTCTGTGCCCCCATGACTTCCACAGTATGAAAAACAAAATACACTACTGGAGTCAATGGGGACCAGAAACTTTCTAGTTACGAACATTCTTCAAAATATCTTCTTTTATGTTGAGGAGAACAAAGAAATTCAGATCTGGTTTAGAACAACTTGATGCTGAGTAAATGATTATATGATATAGTAAATGATATTTAACTATTAACGTTCATTTAAGACACAAATGACTGTGTTGACAAAGAAACATTTTGACACATAACTGCATTTGAACGTTTAAGCACAAGACGCGAAAAATAAGTTTAGACTGGCGCTGTACGAGCAGTTGCACGCCACGCGAATCAGGCCGTGACCGTCTTAATGCGCGCATTTGCCAAAATTAATTCTGCCCCACTGCTTCATTTCCCTGAACAGTTCAATTTGTTTTTAAACCACGATGCTTAAAATGCGTTTAAATGAAAAGCTTAACCTACATCATGCCGCGCAAAACGATTGATTTCTACCGGTTTATCTCTCAACCCATAAGCGAATATAATTTGTTCAAACACAAAAAGCAATATACATCCATCAAGTTAATAATCAAACCAACCTAAAATCTGTGTGGACGATGACACTGTTTTGATCTGCTCCATGTGCCCGGTTCACTTGCTGTTCCAACAACTTCCACTCCATCAGCTTTAGTAAAATAACCTGATAGCTAAAGGATTTTACTGACAACTCAGTTTTCCCCTTACACTCATTTTTTTTTTTTTTTAGAATAGCCCCTCTCTCACTTTCTTTTTAGAATACACTGTAAAAAATAAGTGTAATTTTAACTGTAAAATTTTGTAAAAACGCTACGGAAAAAAACTGTTAATAGGTTAACAGTAAGTTCCCGTACTATATACAGGGAAAAACTGTAAAATATCTAACCAGACATTTCATGTACTTTTACAGTAAAATGCTGTTAATTTTACAGTTTTTAGAAGTAAAAATAACAAATCAATGTATAATTTACAGTCAAAAACTGTAAACTGATATTCCCAGAATTCCCTGCATGACACTCCACATTTGAAAGTATTTTGTTTAAATAATAATGTTTTTTTAATAGTTTTTGTTATTAGTTATGTATATTTGGCCTTTATGTTACATCTTCTGTTGTTTAATGAAAGTTGAATGCATTATTTAAGTATCATGTGTGTTACCATGATGGTGTTTAGTGTTTGCATGAATGACTTTGTGCACCTTCTATATATTAGTATATACTTCTGCTTGTGGCAAGCCACTTGTGATGATCTTTGATTCTTCATGTGGCTTTCTCTTTTACCACCTGCATTATTATGGTGGTTGTCAGTATGTTTAAGGTACAAAACAGATTTTAATAGCAGTGTGCATTGTTGAATTTACTGGTTTACATTCAAAATTTCTTGTTTGTAAATTACAGTTTTATACTGTAAAATTTACGTAAATGTGTTTACAGTTTTTCTGTATTTTTTACAAAATTATTCTGGCAACCACAGCTGCCAAAATTATTTTGTAAAAACTACAGAATTTTTTTTACAGTGCTGTTTTCTATGTTCTGTAGTTTACATTTTTACTTATCGAAGATTGCTCTTTGCATGACCATTTCCAGATTATGCCAGAACGAAGTGAAGAGAGGTGAATGCGGACATTGCAGCGATCACCTGATTGATACGTGGTGCACGGTTTCTACCTGATACACCTGCTCGTATTACTGACTAAACTTTCGCTCCTTGTGCTTAAACGGTCAAATACACATAGTTATGTGTCAAAATGCCCGTCTTTGCGAGTATCCTCGTAAACACAGTTATTTGTGTCTTAAATGAATGTTGATAGTTAAAGATAAAGCATGTGTTAGGCTATACGAGAGCCTTAGCCTTTATATGATGAGATCTTAAAAGGATATTCACCCAAAAATGAAGATACTGTCATCATATACTTACCCTCAAATTGTTCTAAACCTCTATGAAATTTTTTTTTTCTCCTCAACATAAAAGAAGATAATTTTGAAGAATGATCGTAACCAGTTTCTGGTCCCAACTGACTCCAATAGTGCTTTTTTTCTTTTCTTTTTTCTCTTCTCATATATGGAGGTAGTGAGGGCCCAGAAACTGTTTGATTACCAATATTGTTCCAAATATATTCTTTTGTGTTCAACAGGGGCATGAAGGAATCTCATACAGTTTAGAACATCAACGAATTGTCATTTTTGGGTTGAAGGATTGTGAACTATGAACATATGAAGGCCTAAGATAGTGATGTTACCATTTGCTGTCAATAATGTTATTCAAACATTAGAAAGAAAATCACTCATTGTCCTTGACTGAATCACTTTTGTAAAAGAAATAAGAATGAATGTATATTGAATTTATATAGTGAAGACTATTCAGTCTATTTGCACATTTTTTTTTTATACAATATATTTATTATTCAGTGCTTTAAGTTTTTCAAGTAGACCGTTTTTTATGATCTTTGTTCTGTTGTAGCCTAATTTGTGACTGTTTACTTGTCTTCAGTAAGCTTATTTTTACTTAGGCTAGTATTATTTTTTATATTGAAATTGGTAACAAAAATTATGAAATTTCAGTGCATCAAGAACTTTGATATGGTATTAAAAATCATTTTAAAGCTTTATTATTCTATATAGTATATATATAATATATATATAATTATATGATTAGATATATATAATATATATTCTATATATATATAGGGTACAATGGGGTAAAAGGCGCCTTTGATATTAATTTCATCTAAACCACTAGATGGCACAAAAACATGGCGTAGCACTTTCCAAAACATCCGTTTTTCTAGATGCACGTGTATATTTGTCTGATCTTGAGGCGATCGTGAGCAGCAGTGCAAAGTTGATTCTGTGCTTAATTGATCTAATATTTTATGTTTTTTAAAAATGTTGTAGATTTAAGTAGCAAATGAGAATCGCTCAAATTAATGCATATATCTTGAGAGAAAGGTCTTCTTTGTGATTTTCAGTTTTGTTTTAGATAATTAAAGCAACAGTTTTTAAAAAACAAAAGAATATGTAAAAGTATGGCATTTGGGATTAAACGCCCCTGCTGTTGGGGCTAAAGGCGCACAGTAATTAACATGATAATTAATAGAGGGCTGACTTTTCCATTTGTTGACATGGCATGGTTAGATTCAGATGGTAAATCATATTATGTTGGGTGTCCATCTTAGAGATAATCACCATGTTTAGAATGAAACCATCATATTTAAATACATGATATTAATCATATCATATAATAAAAAATTGTGTTACTACTGTAAATATATATTCAATAATTATTGAATCTCCAATACTTTCAGAATCTTTACTTATTAAAAAAAATGTTTCTGTATTTTAAAATATATGTTTTATATTAACACATTTTAATGACAGCATATTTATTGGAAAAAAAATGTATACTTTTATTTTTCAAAATAAGCAGAAAATAGTACAAACTTTGCTAAAGTGATTGTTTTGAACAAGTATTAACTTAGACATTATTTTTATGTATAAATACCGTGTGCCTTTTACATATATATATATATATATATATTTTGTGATGGGGGGCCCTGCTGTAAGTCTAGCCGGGGCCAGTGCGGTCTAAATGCGGCCATGCGACAAGACTTATCACTCGAGGTTGTATCTCATGGAGAGAACACAGACCACAGCTCCAAATCAAACTAATTACTAATTTGTGCTCATTTGCTGACACTTTCCATCCAAAGAGACTTATATCACATCTTAATTAAGCGTGACACAAAGCGCCGAGCGATATGTCTGTCAGGAATAAATCTCTTTCAGAAGTCTTTTAGTGAGTAATAACGTACATTGATCTAGTAATTCTGTACATTTTGTGCTCCATAGAGGGAAAAAACATGCAGTTTTCTAAAGACATGAAGTTAAATAAACCTTTTATTTTTAGATTAATTATGCATAATAGTTTTTGTAGTAACTACACAAAGTCTGGGGTCAGCAAGACTTTGAATGCTTTTGAAAGAAGTTACTTACTGTATGCTCACCGATACCACATTTATTTGATCAAATATACAACAAAAACAGTAATATTTTGAAACATTATTTTATCCAGTCTTCAGTATCACATGATCCTTCAGAAAAGTTTCTAATATGCTGATTTGTAGGGGTGCTCCGATCAGGATTTTTAAGGCCGATCACCGATCATAGAAAGCAGTATCTGCCGATACCGATCACCGATACGATCTTTTTAAAGCCTTCTTTTTATAATCTATAACTATATATATTGATACTCCAATCAGGATTTTTAGACATTTATTCAGGGCCTGAATTTCATTTTTGAAAATGGGGGAATTCCCCTCTTAGGTGACTCTTGTGAGAGAAGCAGCTTTCACACAGGAGTCCACTACTGATCCGTGGCTGTTTACCACAAACACAACATTTATCCATTATTTTGATTTCAAATCCAAACATTGTCACTGAAAATGCTTTTTCAGCATTGCAATTCTTTTTTTACACAGTACAGTAATACAATCTTTCACAGACATGTTTAAACAATAAATAAAAGCAACACATTATTCAATGCTTTTTACTTTTGCATTTACTTCTAGATTTATATATTAAGTTGCTCAAGCAAGTGGCAAACTACTTTTCTTACGTTATCACAAACTTACCATTGACAGAAATAGTCAGCTCTACTGCCTTTTCTTTTGCATTGAAATCTTTATTACAAGCAATCCTACGGTTCATAAAGAACTTTGTTTTCCTACCTCCACGAGTGCCATCTATTATTGCCTTGATTATCTAAAAGTGCTCTTTCCCTTTAAACCTAGCCAAAAAGCCATATGTGTTGACTGTGAAAAACAGTAGACTTTAATAATATGCATATGATTCGTGTCAAATCCATGTTCATATTACGAAAACAATGCGCTGTCAATGGAATTGCGCAGCAAAAATAGACTCGGTGAGAAACGATCTCTGCACTGCTGCAGACGCACCGCTCCTGGAACGCACTGCCGGACAGCAACCGTGTGTGCAGTGTGAACGCTTTAATCCGTTAACATGAGCGCGGAAAAAATACGCACCACATACGCACTGCAAACAGAGTAATGTGAACCTGGCATTATGTGTGTGCGCTGCGAGTGTGCATGAGCACACAGTCTCCAGCAGAGCAGGAATGGTTAAACACTGGCAAGAATTAAAAAGTAATGCAATTTATAAATTTAGTGACGATGTGACACTGCCTCGATTGCGCAAGTGACAATTCCTGTGTCAACTGTGCAGCATGCAGACAGCTCGCTTATAGACAGACGCGATGTAGTGATTTGAAGCCATTTGTGTATTTTGAGAGAAAAAGAGAGAACACGCGCGGTGATTCACTCACGCTGTTTGTGAAATTACGTCTCACACAAGGTTTTCAAATTACTTCATAAGCATTATAATTATTTCACCAGCGCCGGACAGAGACTGAGACAGTGCCGCGGCAGGCGTGCCAAACCTTTCATGGCAGCGTCATCAGCTTGAGATCTGCCTTTTTAGAGACCACCGATCAATCATCCCAAATTGATTATCGGCCGATAGTGATCGGTAGACGATCAATCGGAGCACCCCTACTGGATGTGGTGCCCAAGAAGACAGTTGTGCTGACTAATTTTGGTAGGAACCATGATACTTTTTCAGGATTCTTTGATCAATAGAAAATTCAAAAGAACAGCATGTATTTAAAAAAGAAATATTGTAAATGATTAACAAAATAGTAAATTAATTAATACTCATGGGCAAAACTGACACGCTTTATGCTGTGCCCACTACTTTTCAGATCATCCCTACACCCCTTCAACTATTAATTTTGTTGCTAATATGGTGAGGAGTTTTTTTGGCATGGCCGGGTGGGTTTGTGTTACGAGGAAGATCATATGGAGTCTCAGAGAAAGACAAGCTGTCACAGGGTCTGTAAAGCCGCTGTAAAACATGGCTTGCCTGTTGCCACGTGCCCTCTAAATTAATCTTTGAAGCCCTCAGAGGCTGCAAGTATGTGTGGTCTGTTCTATGGTTTTGTGTTGTATTAACTTTAATTTGAGACATGATGTACAGAAATCAATTTAACCAGATATTTTACGTAAAAAAAAAATAATAATAATAAAGCATATTTTTGGAATACTATTAAGGTTTCTGCATATTGAAAAGACAACTGACACTTAAGCTCCACCTTAAAAACATTATTGATCAATCCAACCTTATTAGCTTTCCACCCTTTACCTTATTAAAAAAAAAACTACATAATTTAAATTATAATAATGAGATTTTGACTGGAAAATGTGCTTAATTGTCATAAAAAAAATGTCACAATGCAAAAGATATTAAAATCCTTAATCAAATTTTCATGCATTTGTCTGTTTTTCTTCCCCTTTATGATAAAAAAAATGGCCTAGAGATTTATTTTGCGATCTTAACTCGTGAATGTAAAGGACAGATGATATATTTAAGGTAATACTTCAGGAAACTTCCATTAAAAATCATAAAAACTGTCCAACAGTGACTGTCGATGAGAAAAAAGCTTCTAGGTGCCGACACTAGTGGATTATGGGGCAATTATTCCATGTATTTCGACCCTCCTCATTTATCCAGCTTGCTGAACAATAGCTACCGCGGTCTTGGCAACGATCGAAAGGTAACCTATTTTCAACTGTCAGCAAGTCAACAAAATGTCGGTCACACAGTACACACTATAGGCAGGACTGGGTCATGTGATCAGAGACGAACACCGTTGTTAGTCCATGAGGAATATCAGGTATTGCTTTCCATTAACGTCGGCAGCAGTTAGCATCTAAAATTACATATGGCCAGTAGTAAAATATATGGGCCCCTGCTGTTTTCTTCCCTTCAGCGCACCTGTTGGCAAATGTGGGCATTGCATTCGGCGCTGCCCTGCCTGGTCATTTATACACCGAGCACCTGGCCAGACCATGAGACCTCAGGTATACAGGTATTCAAGGGCAGGCTTTAAGATGGTTTAGATCCTACCTGTCCGATCGCTACCACCTTGTGCATTTAAATGGGGAGTCATCTCAATTATCACCAGTAAAATATGGAGTGCAACAAGGATCTGTCCTAGGTCCTCTGCAATATACATGTTGCCCCTTGGTAATATTATTAAAAAATACGGGATTAGTTTCCACTGTTATGCCGATGATACTCAACTATATATCTCAACAAGACCAGATGAAACTTCTAAATTATCTAAGCTAACAGAGTGTGTTAAAAATTTAAAAGATTGGATGACCAATAATTTTCTCCTATTAAATTCGGATAAGAAAGAAATATTACTTATTGAACCAAAAGACAGTACACAGAATCTCGTTGATTACAATTTGCAACTAGACGGATGAACGGTTACTTCCTCTACAGTCAAAAAC